>MAPW01000064.1:0-173597 GCA_001689995.1 Tilletia indica
GCTGTACAAACTACACAAGCGGCGCTGTACGCCTCTCGCCGAAGATTCAGATACATACCTCTTGATGCGATCTGTTTGTGGAAGCGGTTTGACGTAAAGTGTGCTTTCGAGTATAAAGGTGTGGAAAGCTGGTGTGGGGAAAGCTAAGTGGCTGTTAAGAACACAAGTGGCTGAGCCAGCCATTCATACCAATGCGGTAAGGAATAGGAGCGTGCAAGAGAGCAGAAGAGAAATTGAATGAGCGTTGCGCAATGGAAGAAGGCTTGAGAATGTAGAGCGTTGCACAAGCCACAACAACAACAGGCGACGAGGTCGAGGTTCGGTTACTCAAGCGTCCGAGCCAGCAAAGGATAGTGAGAATGAAAGGAGAGCTGGAGTACGGTCCTTCGGCAATTGAGTGAGCAGCTGAGAGTGACGTTGAATGAGAGAAGAAGAGACAAGAGAGATATAATGGTGAAAGAGTTAAGAGAGGCTCTCGTCAGCACAGACGTCTCTGTCTAGCTATGAACAATTGCAAGCTCTCTGCAGTGTAATGTAAAGTATTGGGTTTACCCGAGATTCACTCATACCCATGCCGACCTGTGACTGCTGTATGGTGTCAGTCAGTTTTTTTTTGACCGACTAATAGGGCTGGCTTGCGGAGTACTCATTTCACAAAGTTGCGGAGTACTCCGCAGATTTTCACGAGTTACTCCGTACTCCGGAAATGTGCGAAGACGACATTTTTTTGGGCTGAAAATCAACGGAGCACTCCGCGCTGAAATGAGGTAAAGTTTTGCGGAGTACGGAGTAAGGCCGTCAAATCAGCCAAAAATTTGGTTACTCCGCATGAACGCCACGGTCTCGAAATGAGATTTTGTCAGCCGTATAGGTGCCGTTCTGGAACCGTTCTGGTACCATCTTCAATGGATTTTTGGACTGCTCCGCACATTCTCCGCAGTGACGGAGTACTCCGCGCCCGGTTTGAAACAAGATTTGCGGAGTGCGGATAGTAACCTCTTGACGGCCGGCAAAAAAGTCCGGAGTACGTAGTAAGCCAAAAGCATTATTTGAAAAAGTGCGGAGTAACGGAGTACTCCGCACAACACCTCATTTCGCCCGATGAAGATGCGGAGTACTCCGCAAATCATGAAAAATTCGATCACGGAGGAGAAACGAAGCTGAGAGGAGGAGGAAGAATTGGTAGAATAGAGATGGACAGCGGCTGCTGCAGCGCGGGCATTACGAACGCAGGCAAGTAGGGCGGGGAGTCGGGCGGCGTCGCCAGGAGAGCGGAGTCGCGGAGATCAGCAGCTTCCAGAGCGGCAACGGCGGCGTCCAAACAGCGGATATGTACAACTTGGGCGGCACCACGAGAGCCGGAGGCGGAAGAAGGAAAGCGTGGAGATGTAAGGAGAGCTGGGTCCAGAGGAGGAGAGGGGGAAGTAAGACAGTTCGATCGAGAACGGGTAGTACAGGTCGGCGAAGCGGTGTAAGACGAGGATGAATCGAGTATCGACTGGCCGCCCCAAAGTTCGCTCGCATCTCTCGAGTCCTTCTGTCCTGTGTTTTCAAATTGTACCGCCGCAGGCCCGCAGCCAGTATTCGAAGCGACTTCAGTAGAACGCATTACGTAGGCGAGAAGAACGATTGCACGACTCACCTCAAGCTTTTTGTCAACTTCACTATGTTGATTTCCAGCACTGTTCAACGTCACCTCTAGATTGACCTCCGAAACCGAACCCTGCTCGAGGTCAAGGACCTGTTCTGCCGCTTTTTCGGCCGAGTTCCTAGGGCGTGGGTTCTTCGCCTTCTTGTAGCACAAGTCCAGGACGCCCTGCGCTTGCATCAACATAGCCGTGCTGTTGGTGTCGTAGATATAAGATAGGGGCGCTCTTTCTTTTTAACAGTGCTTTTAGCTCCTCGTTGCGCTTGCACCAGAGAATTGGCCAGTTCTGTGGAGCAACTAACCGTCGTCTTCGACACCGTCTTGCCGGGAAAACTGTGGAATGCCACGCAACAGATTCAATGTCAGACGCGTCTACCCAGGCCCCAGATTGTGGCCGTCCGGACGTCCGAATATTACTTCCAGCGCTGAATTCGGGCACTGAGCTCACGCTGGGGGCTCATTTGACGGAATCATCATGGACTCCACTGCAAGCAACATACGAGCCATAGATGAATGAAGCTTGGCGGGATCGGAGTCTTGCAGTGGCGTGAGCTGGTAAGAGGTTCTCGTGGACGTATGGCCGTACTTCGAGCTGACCTCAGCTTCGACCGAACGCTGGCAAGGCGAACGATACTTGACGTAGAGCTGACGTCTAATGTACTGGTTAACGCTTTCGAGATCTGAGTTCTGACAGCTGCTTCTTTTTGCCTTTTCCGTTGTCGAATTCCCTCCATAACTTCCGACACATGTTTGCTGCTTCGATCTCTTCCAGAAGGCGGAGGCCAGCGTAAAACAACCCTCCTCGGGGTTTTTCTTTGTCCACAAAAGTCTGGGTCTTCAGCGTAAAAAGGCCTTCGAAACCCTCTTCCGTCAGCATGCGAAGCAACATATGAACTTTTGGGTGTGGGTCGATGTCGGTATTGACGACACCAGGCGGCGCAGGAATGTTGAAATTGCACCACGGGATGGACTGGAGTGACCCGATTGATGGATGCTCCAGATGGTGAGCCTTTCTTCGGAAAAGGCCCCAGAAAGCAGAAACTGACATCCGCAGCCGGAGCTGATCGTCCCAGCGCCATTGCCCGCACAGCTTAGAACAGCGGCGCGGTCTTGTTGATGACAGGAGTCTCCTGTCTCATGTGTGCGCTGTAAGGTTGAGCACGGAGTAAGCACCGGAGTGGCTTTCCCGGAGCCCCGTGATTATCTGGGAACGCACTCCGGCGGATGTTGGACAATAAGTCTGACTGATAGTCCAACAGTTCTACATTACATAGCAGTGTTGGACTTTTAGGCTTTATGAAGTTTTAGTCTGCCATCTCCGCAAAAAAGTTCAAGTCCAGGTCTAAGCCCAAAAGTGTCAAAGTCTAAGCCCAAAAAAGTTCAGACTCTAGACTATAGGGGTAGTCAGTTATCCCAGAGTTTTCACTTTTTAAACCCAAATCCAGAGAAACTCTGGACGCCGATCGGCTTCCCCATAGTGAACGATCCAGAGATTTCACTCGCACTTTTTTGACCAAGTGAAATCCACTTTCATCTACGGAATCCACAAAACTCGCACCCACCAAATGCTCAACACCCATCGTTCATCATATTACTTACCTACACGTCGTACAAAGTAAGAGGGTGGTTGCTGCGCTTGAGTTCGGTGTGATTGGGAGCGTATCTTTCATTTTCTCTGTGAACTCTGGAAGCTCTGGACAGCCTGTTCAAGGCGGGGGTACTCAGTCTGGAGGCCATTTTTGCGAAGTCTGGATGTGTGCGCGATTTTTAACTGACTACCCCTTATTAAACTTTTCAAAGTTTTAATAAAAAGTCTAAAAGTTTGCCGACCAGTGGTGACCACTGTTTGGAGAGGGGGTTCGTGGACGTTTATGATTTATCACCCTCTATAGACTGTACCCCTCGGTGTTGTTCTCTATTTCTTTCCGTTGCCTCTGTCGTCTTTCCAATTCCATATCTCCTTAAATGCCGGATGTTATCGACCTGCCGGCTTCGGACTAAGACGATGTCGTACTTGTGTTGTTGGAGTCAAGCGCGGCTCCAAAGTCTAACGAACTGATCTCAACGGGTCCCAAGCGGTCGAGTGTCGTTGGAAGTACGGAGCACCTCTAGGCCGATATCGACGACAACGATGCACGGATCTCTCAAACAACTATTAGGCCTTAGCGTCGCGGCGACGCTGCCAATCTATCAACCTTTGTCTCTTCATGTCGGTGGAAGCGACTGGAAGCTCTTCCGGACGCAGAAAAGGAAGAGCTTACGTTGATCGAGACCAAATCGCCAGGGCCCGTGCCACGATGAGACGCTGGGCAGGACACCGTGAAGGAAAGCACCGGTTGGAGCTGACCGACAGACAAGAACTCATACGGGTCGTTCGTGAGCATCGATTACAATTCGCCGACATACTCAAGATCCTCACATACATGTCGAAATCAGATGGCGATCTTTTGTCGAACGGTGTCGTCACCCCCGCCGACGCAAAAGCTGCAGCTCGTATCGAGAGTTTGAGACCGTCATGGCAAGCGGAAAGGATCTCAAGATCGTATTCATAATACTCCAAACTGCGTCTAAGCAGCTCAATCCCAAGGAACACAATCCGTATGGGGCATCGGGACGCGCACAGAAAACTCAGGCTTTTTGCGTTGACCTGGAGGAGCGCCTTGGATCCGATTACGTCGTGGTAACTGTCGACGTTGACCCAACCAATGCTCAGAACGGCAACAACTCACCCGTTCCGCCGCCGCCGCCGCCGCCCACGCCCACACCCACGCCCACGCCTACGCCTACGCGAATCCAGAAATCAAAGTCAGTCTCGCTTCAAGGATCGCCGTCGGTGGACACGATGGGAGAGGGGAGGGAAGCGACTCGGCTATGAATTTCACAGAAGGGGAAATGATGGAAGAGGGGGTCAACGGGCAAGAAGCGGATCCTATCGTGGCAAAAACTCAGATTTGTTTGATCAAAGCAGTCGGAACGATATTTTACGTCTCAAATCTTTGCGGCGCGTCTCGAGGCTGTCTGGCAAAGAGTCCCGGCCTGCGGTGCGACATTACTGGACATTGTGGCAGCAGGCGTTCCGCAAATTGGTGTGCTCGCTCAGTGCCATTGCACATTCAGAACTTCAGTGGACCTTTGACACGAGGGAAAGAGGCGGTTCCTCTCAAAAGCGGGGCATCGGTATACCTGTCCAGACTCCAGCATACACCCAGCCGCCATCTGGCGCAATCACATGGCAGACATGACGCTCGTTTTCGAGCTTGCCGACTGAGTCTTAAGTGAACTACGCACTAACCAGCGATACGCGTCAACGACCTCGAATATCGTTGCAGCAAAAAACATCGACGCCCGAGACGAAAGCGAGCTAGTGGTGCGGGTCCCGTTAGCTTTCGAAATCCTACAGCAAGTTTCGGCATTGAATAGTGCCACATCTCAGTTCTCGCCAGCGGCCAGCTCAAGATTTTCTAATGTTTGCGAATTGCGATGTCGTTGACATGACAATCTAGATTCTAGATAGTGGAAGCTAACAGTGAATCCCGCCAAAGTCTACGACAAATCGCACTTTTGCGCGCTTGCCTGGCAAACTACTTTGTAAATATCATGCAGGAAATTCCGGAACCGGTTCGCATGCATTTTGCAAAGATCGATCGACAGATACCGATACCCAGTCATGGATCAAAAACGGCGGGGCCCGGGTTGTCGAGTGACTCTCAGTCCAAATTGTTCTCAAAATTCCCAAAACACATATGCCGGACGAGAAAAGCCGTGACGCTCTCAACACCTTCCAAGACCTCCACAGAGACCAAGATCCCGAACATCTACTCTTCCAACCGGTTCTCCATATCGGCACGACCGAATACCGATCGCCCGCTTGCTGCAAGCCTCCGTCCTCCTGGAAGCGAAGCCGCGAAGGTGCTAGAGTGGTTTAGAATCTGAATCAGCATTCAGCGGCTTCGCCAAGACGGTTTCGGTCTCTTCCCAGACGTTTTCCTCGCTCGAATCATTCCTGACCAACCACAGTACGTTGGGGCGAGTGCGCAAATTTCGAATTTGTGCGATGCTCTTTAGCACCATCTGGATGACTGGCTCCTGAGTCGAAACTCGGCCCTCGGGCCTGGATCGGACATTCGGTGCTGTGCTTATCATGCTGGCACGGAGCCTCACTGCCGCCTTCGATATCGTGCTTCGTGACGTTTCCAAGTTTGATTGACACTTGCGAGGCGATCGATCATCGATAACAAATTTTGGAGGCTCACGGCAAAACCCTGCTAACGTGTTACGTGGACGACAAACGTCTTTTTCTATCGCTAACCCTAAGTCTTTTTCTTTCCTCGAAAAAAAGGAAACCAAAAAACCAAAACGTTCGGGGTTTGACAAAATACATAATAAAACAAAACGAAGTCTAGAATCGAAATGCCTGAAGGCAAATGTATGAGAGCAGAAATCACATCCAAAAATAAATTTAGATTTAAGAAATTAGGTGATGGCGGTGTTACATTTTCTACAAATCATAATCCATATCAGGATTAGGGCGTACTCGTCAGCGGTCGCGATCTGTGACCCGACGTAGGTATTCTACCCGGAAGCCCGGAATAGTCACAGTTCGAATTGCTGGGATCAGAAGAGACGACAAAAGAGAAAGGAACAACGGGGGAGAGGCAGTGATACTGTCTCGAGGGTCCGGGACCATAAGCCGACGGAACTGGAGCAAATGCACCAAGAGCAGTTGAGGATTGGTAGACGGGTAGACCGGAGCAGCGGGAGCTGGCGGAGGAAGGAGGTTCGCAGCCGCAGCTTGAACCTGGAACTTGGAAGGATGCCATTATGTCCTGGACCGACTTGGTTGCAAGGAAGCGCGAGTAGATAGGTTGGAGAATCTCCTCTTGGATCAATCTGATATAGATCCGACGCCCAATTGGCAGAGCGTAGTAGGTTCGCCATATCTCCTGAGTGTATTCCGCCATCACCGGCCAGCATCGTGGGTCTGTACGGAGGAGCGTGTGCGACATGATCAAATTGTGCTGAATTTGCCAGATCTCCCTCTTCGTCGCCAAGGTGGCCGCATCGTCCGGGTCTGAATTCGAGGACGCCACGAGATCCATGGCTTGGAGCATCGTATCGAACGCCGCGATTAACTCTGCGATAGAGAGGTGGGCATCCTCCCGCTTGGGAAGGCCAGGGTCCGCCGCCTTACTCATCGAATCGAGGACCCCCGAGGTCGGACTCAACTTCTTGATCTTCATACTTCGTTGGTTATTGTGCGTTTCTCACCTCGTCACCTTGGCCAAATCAAACCTGTCAATCACATCCAGGCTGTTTTCATCCCATGCTGCCACACTCAGCAGGCACAGCCCCGCTTTCGGTCTTCTCGTCCGCGGTCATATACAACATTGCTTCAACGATGAAAGTCTCCCTCCCAGTCTCCGCCCGTTTCTGTCCACTACTGCCGCGTATATCCAGTAGCAACAACAGACGCTCTTACGCCAGTCCCAACCATTCCCTTCAATGAGCTCAACTCAGGATGCTAGTGAGCATTTCTCTGACGAGACACGCTGGAGGTCAGAAACTGTCTGTGCGTGGTTCCTCGGGCCTCGGGGAGACCCCCGTAACATCAGCAGCCCTTTCGGCAAGGCATCGGGTCGCGTCCCGCTCGACTCGGTGCATTTGTCGTCTGCGGGACCAAGGAACAAAACCATCGGTACGGGGTCTGCTCGAGTGGCCCAGTTGGCAAAGCTCCCTTCGTCGTTAGGAATGAACGCAACTTCCTCGTGCGTGCCTCCAATCGCTCCCCGGTCTGTCGGTTCTTCAACATTCCGGCGGGTTGCAACTCCAGCACCGGCTCCTCCTGCCACCGTGGTGACCACGTCTGCTCCCTCTGCGGAACCACCTCTCACACAGCCCAATCGTGTGGAGCCGCCGCAGCGGGCTTAATCCGGACGGGTTTCACAAGATGCTTCAAGAGCTTGGTCTGCTCCATGCTTACGGAGAGGTGGTCGAAACTCGAAGGCCTGCGTCATGGCTTCGACTTCGGCATTCCACCCATCACCACAACTTATACCCCTCCTAACCATGCTTCCGCCCGTCAAGATGTGGAAACTATCAACAAAGCGATCGAAAAGGAGCTCTCTCTCGGTCGCTCTCTTGGGCCTTTCACTCAAGAAGAGGTCATCAAGCTTCTCGGTCCATTACTCCATTCCAAACCTCGCCCCTCGGCCTTGTTCCCAAGCCCAACGGCAAGTGGCGTATGGTTCAAGATTTCTCTTACCCCAAGAAAGGGGACTATGCTTCGGTCAATGCCTACATTGACTCCGATGATTTTGTTTGCGCCTGGGATGGTTACCTTGCGCTTGTGGATATGGTACGTGCTTCAGTGATTTCCCTTCCTCTGCTTTGGGTCGTGGCTTCGGGTGGTCGGTTCTTCAACGAGGTCGAGGTGATCAACGAGTCTGGTGTTGCTCAATCCTCCTGAGTGTTGGAGTATGCGGCTTCTCCTGAGACCTGAGTGTTGGAGTTCAGCTCTGTTGTTGGATGCTGTGGTTGCGTTGTGATCTGCGCCAGTGACTCCCTGCTCTGGGCTTCTGCTTTCTTGGTGATCGTGCTTCTTACTCGTGGTTCCCTTTCTTCTTTCATGATTTCAGGTGCGGTCTTTCCCTGCTGAGGCCTGAGTCGGATGCTGCTATGGCAGATGCTGAGGAGGCCTTCCGGGCCATCCTAGCTCGTGAAGATCAGCGGCCCGGACTCATATATATGACTCCGGAAGGCAAGTTTGTGGTAGACATTCGCCTGCCGTTCGGTCTTGCTTCCGCGACAGGCTTGTGGGGATTGGTGGCGGATGCGACCAGGGCAATCATCGAACGGCTGTATGAGAAGGAAGGTATCAGGGTGGTCAAGTGGGTAGACGACTTCGTTTTCGTCAGGCCCCCGGGGTGCCAAGTCACACTCGACCAGACCATGGAGGCTACCAAACCTCTCGGGTTTCCTTGGCACAAGACAAAAAGATCGGAGTTCGACAAGGTGGTGCGGTATTTGGGCTTCAATTTCGATCTACATGCTTATACGGTGTGGCTGCCTCAGTTGAGTGCTAAGGCGTTCCTGGAGCGGGTACGACCTTTCACCACCCGTGGTCCTTGCTCGCTGAAGGCAACTCAGGAGGTAATCGTTCCCTCCAGCACGTCTCGATGATGGCGCGAGATATGGCTCCGTTCCTGGCCGACTTTATTGGGTCGCTGTCTGCTTTCGACCTTTCCAACCCGTACGAGAAGCTTTACATTTCTGAAAAAGTACGCGAAGAGGCGAAGAAGTGAGTGACTACCACCAGCGGCAACTTCCGGCGGTCGTTCGCACCTCCGGGCCCGATGTTCGACGTTCCCATCTACGTTGACGCTTCAACCGAGTGGGAGATCGGCATTGTGATTGGTGATTCATCAATTCATGGGCAGCGTGGAAGTTATTGCCAGGCTGGAGAGTGATGCTAGGGGGATCCTGTGGGCTGAAGCGGTTGCCCTGGAGCTCGGTGTCTTGGCGGCGCTTTCCATCGGCGCCAAAGGTCATACCATTCTGGTGCGTGGTGACAATCAAGGTGTTATTGGCTCGTTCCGTCGGGGACGCAGCCGCGGCGGCAAGCAAGCTCGGTGTTGAAGCGTCTGCTTGCGCTCGAGCGGTCGAGGGACGTGGAAATCCGTGTCGAGTACATTCGCTCTGAGGACAATCCTGCAGATGGGCCCTCACGGGGAGAATTCTCCCCTACTCAAGCTATCAAGTCTTTCGTGGTCCCCGCCCAGCTAATGCCGTTCATCGATGGGATATCCAGCCCTTCACCAGTTCAATAAGGATGCACGGTCATCGGTCAAGGAGGAAAGACGCGAAGGCTTCGTCGATGGTTGCGGGGGCCGTTGAGTCGTCAAGTTCTCTCAAGTTTGCTCCCTCCTCTGGTCCCTCTGCTCCTGCCAAGCGCACTCGCGCTAAGGACGGTATCCTGGCTGCCGACAGGATGATCGTCACCGCTCCTTTCCCCGGCCCTCCACCCCCTCTCAAAACCCACTCTGGCTTCGAATTCGACATTGATGGCTCTCTGCGTTCTCAAGTTGCGGGTGTTCTCGCTTCGGTGTTGGAGAAGAAAACTCACGAGCAGTACAATACCGGCATTACCAAGTTCCGCTCTTTCTGCGACGCCCTCAACATCCCCTTTGATGATCGTTTTCCCATCTCAGGCGATCTACTTCTCGCTTCGTTTGCTCCTTTGCGGGCAAGGTCCGCTCTGGCACCGTCCGCCAATACCTGTGTCCTGTGTGGCCTGGCTTCCTGGCATCGCATGTGGAACAAGCCTTGGCCCCTATTTGACTCAGTTTCGTTCGCACTCAAGGGCCTGGCTCGACTCGCTTCTGCTCCAAAGGAACTTCGTTCTCCCATCCTCGCGCCAGATCTTCTCGCGGTTCGTTCCCAACTCAATCTCGAAAACAGTCCCCATCACGCGGCTGTCTGGGCGTGCGCCCTCGTGTGGTGATGGGCGTGTTGTCGGCTCGGGCCTCGGCGAGACTACTCTGCCCAGCCTCAGCTTCTTCTCCCCAACTCGGTATCCCTCTCGCGCCTCGGTCAGTTCCCCTCGGCTCGTTGGGCCCACCCTTTCCCTCGTCAGTCGTCGTCGATGTGAGGTTCCCGTGGACGAAGACGAGAAAAGAGGAGGGCATCGTCAAGTCCCTAGTTTCGGTTGGTGGTCCGCTGGACCCTGTTGCTGCTCTGCTTCACCACCTCTCGCTCTCTCCCGTTCCCCTCGGTGCCGAAGCTCAGACCCCCTGTTCGCCTACACCGCCGGTTAAGGTTGAGCACGGAGCGCCCCGGAGTGCTCCGTACTCCGGGACTCCTACTCCGGCGCGCTCCGCTGGAAATTTACCGGTAGAATTCCTACTCCGCGCTCCGAGTAAGTTTTACCGCTTTTGAAAATCTCCCTCCGTGCTCCGGCAAACTTCTCAGGTTTTCTGAAATCGCACTCCGTACTCCGGCAAAATTTCTCGAATGGCAAAGATCTGGCTCCGCGCTCCGCACCAGCGGAGTACGGAGTTTCGGGGGAGCTCCGGTCAGCTCCGGCTGGGTCAGGATGGTCATCATATATGAAGTTTAAGTCATCCATGGAGGTAGTAGTGGTGCGTATTCTACTATGTAGAGGTGTTGAGCATGCAGGGGCCATTTTACCTTTGAAAAACACGGGAAAAACTGACGAATCACAGGGAAATTTCTGGAAATTAGAGAAAATTAGCCGGAGCGCTTCGGAGCTCCGGCGGAGTATCTGGGAAAATAGACTTTGAAATGAGATTTTCGAGCTCCGTACTCCGCTCAAGTAGAAGCCAATTTCAAAATCTTACTCCGCACTCCGTCCGAAAATCGACGGAGGGAATAACTTGGCTCCGTACTCCGCACACATTTTAGAGTCTGACTCCGTACTCCGGCTGTTCTGCATTCCCCGGAGTAAGTTCTGAAAATCACACTCCGCACTCCGGGCTCCGCCGGAGTGCGTTCCCGGATAATCACGGAGCTCCGGGAAAGCCACTCCGGGGCTTACTCCGTGCTCAACCTTACCGCCGGTTGGGGGGATATTCCGCTTCATGGCCAAAACTGGGTTTCTTTTCGAGTTCAACTCCGCTCTCATTCGTTCCGGTCGTGATGCGTTCCAGGTCACTCGTTCCGCATCGGTGGTGCGGCGGCCCACTGGTGACTGGCATGCGGGTGCCTCTATCTCGGAGATCATGCTCCTGGGTGGCTGGCGTTCTGATGTGGTCACCCGGTACCTACTTGACTACGGCGTGGTCTCCTTGACGTTCATCACCGCACTGCGGCTGCTGCTGCCTCACTGCATGCTTCGTAGCTTTCGATTCTGTTCTGATCTGATTCCTGTGTTCATACTTCATGGTGGCCGCTGGCCCTGCTCTCTGACTCTTGTCACGCTCGTCACCCGAAGTTACATGGTCGCTGATTGTGCATCATCCCTACGTGGTTTGGGGGTTCGTCTGCCAGTCTGCCTGCTGTGGCTCCCGCTTCGCGATCACCCCATGCTCCGGCCTCCGGCCGCCGCGACGGCCGCGTTGCTGCGCTCCTTCCTTCGGGATGATGAGGACGGCGGGCCGGCGGCCCGGCGCTCTCTTGGGGTGACACTTTGCTGTGGCTGGTCAGACTCTCTGCTTTGGGGTCTCACTCATGCACGTGTATCGTTGATACACGGTAGTTCTACTGATGACTGATGCTCCCGCAAGAAGGACACGAGGTTGTGCCCGGTCGGGCAATAGAAAACTCCTTTGTGTCGGATCTCAAGCTGTGTCGGACATCACGTGTCCGACACAGCCAGACACAGTATGTGACCTCACAGACCACATATTCCCCAGACTTTTAAGTATAGGGTTATAGAACCGGTTTTCTCCTCGGCCGAGAGGCCCAATCGTACATTGCCTTACAAACTATCCCTTTTTTTCCCCCATTCGCATTTTGCTACTAAATGAGTCCTAGGCTTTTCTCGATCTCCTCATCGTCACAAATTTTGGCTGCGGTACGGCCTCTCCTTGTACTAGTCGAGCTAGCAATGAAGACAGTAGAGTATTGATTCAATGGAGAGAGAGGGAAAAGAGTACGGGTGGAAAGCTGTGCGGGAATAAAAGGGAACGAAAGCGAGAGAATTGTCGGCCCGAGAATGATGCGAGTGGAAGAAGAGAGCCGAGAAAGGAAGCGAGAGGGAAAAAGGGAAAGAAAGGGAAGAATGGAGCAGGAACGGAAAAGGAACGGGACAGGAACTGTGGTAAAGAGGGAAGAAAGGAAAGAGAAGAGAATGGAGGATTGTACTAGTCTACTCCATCTAGCACATCCCCCCCCTCAAGAGAGGATCGTCCCGGATCCGAACACCAACAAGACGGGACAGCGCATCGGCATTGGTGTGAACGCGCCCGGCTTATGGATAAACCGCAAATTCTCCATGTGCGGCATCAGGATAGCACGACACTTCGAGATGGTAGGTCCATACGGCACAGCACCGACGACTGAAGCATCCGACCGAGCGGAGCGTGATCGGTAATGACAGTGACTTTTGCTCCTTCCAACAGGTGGGCGAGTCGACCGAATGCCCAAGTGAGGCAACACAATTCCAACTCCGGAGCAGCCATCTTCTTCTCGGTCGGCGAAGTCAAGCGCGACAAGAACACCACCGGCCGCTCCACCATCAGCACTTGTCGACCCTCAACGTCAACAACACGGGGGACCGAGGATGGTGTGGCGAAGGAGTCCATGGAGGTTGAGGACACGAACTGCTGGGTGTCAAAATCGCGCAGAGAGCTCGGCAACTGGGAGCTCGACGAGAACGACGTGGTACATCGTGAGTCTCGTCCGGCACAGGCTCATCATTGACACGCAGTGTTGACCTAGGATGTACATCCTCTGCTGCAGCGTCATCAGCGGTCGCTCCGGCAACAGGAGATTTTGGACGTACTCGAACTTCAGCGAACGGGTCCGGCTCCGGAGGGACCACATCCAGCTGCTCAATGCTGAACTCGGCATGAATCCGCAGCGGGGATGGCAACGCCAAACGAACCCGGTGTCGCGACAGCACCTCCGCCACGGGATAAGGACCGAGTTTACGGGCGATCAGCTTCGACGACAACACCCCCGGCACAGGGCGGTCGGTCAGTCGGACCCACACCATATCTCCAGCCTTCAACACTGGCAAGGGTCGGCGTCGTTGACTATACCGCTGCTGCTGAAGAGAGCGTGCCGCTTCCAGAGTCTCTCTGGCCTCCTGCAAGCGCTCTGCCGCCATCGCCAGCCGCTCGTCAATGGAACCGACGCCATCATGCTCGGCGCGTCGAGTAGAGCGTGGGCAACGTCCGGATGTGCGATTAAACACGAGGTCGAAGGGACGGTGGCCCGTGGACACGTTCGGGTAGTGTTCAGAGCCAATTCCACAGCGGGGACCACACGACGATCCCACGCGCGCGTCGACTCCAGACACATCGTTCGTAAGGTCACCTGTACGGTCTGAATGAACCGTTCGACGGCATTCGCCTGCTGGTGGTGCGGCGGCGAAGGCGTGAGGACAGCCCCCAAGGATGCGGCGAGCGCCTGCATGTCGACACCAGTCATCTTTGCTTCGGAATCAGAGATGATGCGGCGTGGTCGCCAGCCCAAACGGAGCACTCGTTCTGAAATGATGGCAGCAACACCAGCCGCCGAGATGTCCTTCGAGCACGGATGCAAGAACACCATGCGAGAAAAAACATCCAGGATCACCATGACGGCATCAATCCCATTCCGGCAGGTGGGCATCCCAAGGAGAAGGTCAAGTGAGATGGCATCGAAAGCGTCCTGCGGGTCGTCATCGATCCGCAAAGAACCCATCCGACGAGGAATCTTGACTGCCTGGCAGACTAGACAATGTCGGATCCACGCACGGACCGCCGTGGCCAATCCTGGCCGCCAAAACCGTCTCGAGATGGCCAACCAAGTCTTGGTAAAGCCAAAGTGACCTCCGTCATCATGGACAGAACGGAATAGCTCCGGCAGCGCACCCTCCGGTAACGCAACCCGTCCGTCCAAACGACGCACCAGCAAACCCTCCTCGAGCACCCACGCGGACTCTTGGCCGGCCTCTACCTCCACCAAAATGGCGGCAAAAACTCGGTCTCGACGCAACCAAGTTGTCCAACGATCTTTCGCCAGTTTGGTCGGCAACTGCAGTATGCCAAGGGTGTGCAAGCGAGCAACGTCGGGACTGGACGTGCTCCCCCCGGCGAGCTCATCAGGGTGCCACTGATGGAGAACGGCCGCAAATGCCTCCTTGCTTGCGTCCACATACAAGAGATATGGACGGCTTGGATCAGGATGGGCTAGAACAGGCGGCTTTGCAATCGCGGCCTTCAACGCGTCGAAGCTCTTCTGACGTTCGGGGGACCAGTCCACAGGAACCTTATCAGCAGACATCGCACGGCCTTGCGCATCCGTAAGCCGGTATCGACCGTCGACGTGCTCGTAGCGCCACCCCTTCGTCAGCGCGGTCAACGGAGCCGCGACGCTGGCAAAGTTCGGGATAAAGGGTCGGTAATACCCGAACAATCCGAGCACGTGGTAGAGGGCTCGCAGGGTCGTCGGCGGTTCCAGAGTGGTTATCGCAGAGGCTCTGTCCTTCCAGATGGCCATTGGCCAACCCAGCGCCAGAGACCTTACGCCCTAGCAACACAAGAGATGGGACCGCGAAGGTGCACTTCGACGGTCCGAATTTGAGGCCGAACTCACGCGCCCGGGTCAGGAGTTGGTCAGGGCCCAAAGATGTTCTTCCATGGAGCGGGAAGCGATGACGATGTCATCGATGTATACCACGGCATGTTTCCAACGAAGGGCGGCCAATAAACGATCCATCAAGCGTTGGAATACAGCAGGTGCGTTCCGCAAGCCGAAGGGGACGGTCTTGTATTGGAACAAACCCCTGTGGCATATGAAGGCCGTTTTCCAACGGTCGTCAGACTTCACGGGCATTTGATGGTATCCCCGTAGCGCGTCGAGGGACGAGAAGATAGTCTTCCCTGTCAAGGTATCGAAAACGGCATCGATGTGGGGAAGAGGGTAACGGTCGGGTACGGTGACGGTATTTAGCTGCCGGTAGTCGACGCAGAAACGCCACTTGGTCTGCTGCTTCACCATCAGAACCGGGAAGGATATGGGGCTGGCACTCGGCTCAACGACATCCCACTCAAGCAGCTGATCCAGGGCAGCGTCGCACGCCCTCAATTTCTCCGGGCTCATACGGCGTGGCGCCTCAGGACGTACCACAGCATCCTCCCGCAACCTAATCTCCATCTCGTGACCGACGACGCGGCCGGGACGGCCATCCAACGCGAAAGCATCTTCGTGTCGGCGGAGCAGTTCAACGATGCGGGGATCTGGAACGCCGTCGGTCCCGACTCCCACCTTCCAGTGGCCGTCCACTTCAACGGTAGCGGCGTCCTTCGCCAGATGTCCCCCGAACTCGTATTCCCCCTCGAAAGCGTCGATTGGAGCGGCGTCCGGACCATCGTCGGTTGAGGAATTGGCGCTCTGCGTGTAGAGGGAGGCAGCGGGAGCGACGGGGTCCAGAGCGAACAATTCACCGGTCTGCACGGTTGTGTCGCCGAGACGGGCGGCCACTGCGTCTGCTACAGGGGTACGACGTTCCAGACGTATGTCATGGTCTGCGACATTCGTGAGGAGGACATGGGAGGTGGACTTGGTGATCATACCCATAGGGCCAGCGATGCGAACAGTCTCCTCGGCATTGGTCGTGAGACGGGGGTGAACTGTGTAGTCGACCCCGGGCGCCAATGCACCGCTATCGACTGGAACCCACGAATGCGAACGGGCTGGGACGACGACCTCTCGTGACAGACATAGCTCAGCCTCCTTGGCGTAGGGTCCCGACATGGACTCCTGCACTGGGAAGTGATATGGACCCGCCGCAACCCTTCCATTTGCAGGGTCGATACACAATTGGTGACCCACAATAAAGTCCAGACCCAACAGAATTCCTGGCCCCAAGGAGGGTAGCACATGGAAGTCGTGTTGAGCTTCGAGCTGGACTGGCATGCCTCTATCATCGTGAGCGTCGATGAAGAAAGTGATTGTGACATGACCCAAAGTGCGAGTATCACCAATGCCGTGAACAGCGATGGAATCGCCTTGAGGCTTCCCGCCCAGGCGTTCAAGGAGCGGAAGCATCGACAGAACTGAGGGACGCTCCGGTGTCCAGCAAAGCAGGCATGGATGTGCTATCGGAACCGTTGATGCGGACTCGGGCGGTGAGCGGCACATGGCGACGATATCCCAAGCCACTTCCTGTGTCTGGAAGCGAGGGCAGCGCAGCCACTCGAATACCTCGCGTAGTAGGACGGGCGAGAGGTTTGTCGTCGAGGCGAACATCCCACGTCCTCGCCTCAAAGAACGAAGGACGGTCGGCAAAGTATAAGGCCGACTTGGGGCCCTCAGTTCGAATCTGCTCACGAACTTTCGTTCGGCTGGTCTCCCATCCTGCTTGCACGCGACCCAGCATCATCGCCGTGCATACCATGGCCGGCGTTACTCGCACGGGTGACCCAGCCCGACTCAAGGACTCTCCTATTTCTTTCAGCTCAAGATTTCCAGAAGAATCAAAGCGGTCAGCAGCCTGTTCTCTGGTATTGATGGGAAGCTGTACTCCCCTGTAAGGGGGCCCATGGGCCTCAGGTCGAGAGTTGGTCCAAGACCCTCGCCTTTACCACGCATGGGACCCGCGTCGTCACGGTACCCCGGGGAGAGGTCCCTTCCTGGACCACTGGGGGACGCAGCCCACTCTCCCCGGCTCTTGCATTCATCGTTGGTGGAACGATGAGGGCTGCAGTGAGTCGCTCGTTGCGCCGGCTCACTTGGACAGTCATACTGACCATCATTCTTGCTGTCAGACAGCGGATGGGCGCCGTCATCCCTTCCTCTCTCCGGTGCCAGCTGAGTCCCGTCGGACGTGACGCGGTCAACGTCGTCGGGAGGCTCAGGAGGGATCCGTGGAGGGTGCGACCCATAAGGAGGGGTCTCTAGTTTAGCGACGTCGCGGTCGTTCAGAAATCCGAAGGTCCGGACTCCAACACCTCTTCGTAATCGAGTGTTTCCACCAGTGAGTAGACCTTCGCAGGTCCCACCAGGGTGTCGTGTTCAAAGTCGAAATGTGGCTGACCACACTTGCCGCAGGGGCGGTTCAACCGGAGTACGCGTCCATTCTCTTTACGGTACTGTCGAGGAGCCCCATCCTTCGACTCTACGACACGATTTGGATCGTAGCGAAACGTGCGACGGCTGTCCGAGGACAGATTTGCCAACGACGATGACTCGGGCCGAGTATATGCGTCGGGAGAGGCAGTGGCAACAACTGCATTGACACTTCCTCTGCCAATCTCGGCCTTGTATATCGAACGCCAGATCGGTTCGCGATCTCCGATCTCGGTCCGCAAGGCCTGGACAGTGCGATCGGTCCCAGTCGGGAGACGAATGATTTGTTGGAAGGTCGGAAGAAGGCCATCCAGGACGTCATTGACGATCGTCTCTTCAGGTGTTCCTTTCGGCAGAGCCTGGCGTAGCATTCGAACCTTCACCTGTGAGTAGCCGAGGGCTGTCTCAGTAGTGGGTGACCACTGACGTGCGTATGCTTGCTTCCTCAGTTTGATGGGGTTGACCGGGAAGTTGAGGCGCATCGCGGCGAAGTAGGATGGCAGGTCAGGCATGCCGCGGACTTCCTCGTCGGTAAGTCCGACATGCCACTCGCGAGCATCGCCCTTCAGGGCTGACGGAATTGCTGCTCGTACTGCCGCTTGCCAGGCACGACTTGGGTTCGACCGGGCAATGTCGTGCACCCCACCGATCCAGAACTCAAGATCGATGGGATCACCATGGAATTCTCCAAGGCGCTCGGGCTTACAAAAGAGCACCTTCTCCTGAGAAGGGGATTCGTCGACTACAGACGCCCTCTGAGTGTCGCCCCGAGACTCTGCGCGAACGTCACCCGACGGTAAAGGCCCGGCACGACCCTCAGCACGCGGCCACGGCTGAGAGGTGAGACCCAGGCCGACGCGACCGGGAATACTGGCGGTAAGGATGTCGGTCAAATCTAGCGGAGTTGCGGAGATTATCTCCTCTCCGCTACTTCCGCTGCAGCGGAGTTTTTTTTTCGAGATTTTTATCTCCGCTGAAGTCAAATCTCCGCAGCCAAACTCCGACAAAACTCCGCTAGCATAGCGGAAAAACTGCGGAGAGTGGGGGAGGGAGTTTTTTCTGGCGGCCAAAAAACTGAATCTCCGTCGGGGGCGAGGGGAACTCCGCAAAATCTCCGCCAGACCCTGAGACCGGGGTCTCATCGGGGTTTCGTTCAGTTTTGGAGAGTTTCATCGATTGGAAGAGAGTCTGGGGTCACGCGACGGGGTCTCAAGTCTGGTACCGGATGAGTCCGGGTCCGCACCGGGTCCCGGTTCGGACACCAAATTGCTCTCCAGCGCCTCTTACTCCTTCCTGAGTCTTCCATAAGCTCAGCTGTCATCATCGGAGGGTCGATGGAGGCCTTCAGCGACCTCATCGGCGGTTTGAGACTGCCCTGAGCCGGAATAGAGCGTTGAGGTCAGGGGAGATGAGACACTATGTAGCGGAGGTGCGGAGTTCCGTCGGAAGTTTGCCGGAATTAGGGGAGGGAGATTTTCGTTTTGCTGTTCGTCCTCTTTGCCAGCGGAGTTCCGTCATTATCTCCGTCAATACCGCGGAAACAGGGGGAGGGAGATTTGCTTTTGAAAAATGACTGCGGAGATGTTGCGGAGACTGTCGGAAGGGAGAGGAGTTCCGCCGGAGTTCCGGACGACATCCTTAACTGGCGGAGGTGTGCTGAGGGACAGAGGAGAGGGGTTGTGCGGCCTGTCCGAGGTACGGAGTCGCGAGAGGGGCCTCCGTGACCGGGGGAAGCGTGGTGGCAACGGGAGCAGTCGGCATGTATGCGGGTTCCGAGCCGATGGGAGAGGGTGCCGAAGCCTCCAAAAGGGTGACACGGCGAGAGAGATCAGCCATGGCCTTGTTCTGATCGTCGAAACGCAACAGCATATCACCGCGAAGGCTAACAATGTCGGCTTTGATGGCGTTCGCGGTGAGGGCGGCAGAGGCAGCGTTGCCTCGAATCAACGAAGCAAGGTCGTCGTTCGAGGTGGTTGGCTTGGACTCCGGAGCGGCGGAAGACGAATCCGAGGCGACGGGAGCGGAAGGCTGCTCCGACGCGGCGGGAGTAGACGACATCGTGCGAAGAAAAGCGTCTGGATTGTCGGAGTAATTTGGGATGTCTTGTAACGTGGGGATGGTGAGTTGGGAGCGGGTGGCTGGACCAACGGCGGGGGGGGAGTGAGAAGCGGAAGGCTGGGAGCTGGATATCGAATCTCCTCTTATCACCATGTACTAGTCGAGCTAGCAATGAAGACAGTAGAGTATTAACGTAGTCCGAAAGGGCGTGGGTTGGAATCCCACTCTCATCACCATGTACTAGTCGAGCTAGCAATGAAGACAGTAGAGTATTGATTCAATGGAGAGAGAGGGAAAGAGTACGGGTGGAAAGCTGTGCGGGAATAAAAGGGAACGAAAGCGAGAGAATTGTCGGCCCGAGAATGATGCGAGTGGAAGAAGAGAGCCGAGAAAGGAAGCGAGAGGGAAAAAGGGAAAGAAAGGGAAGAATGGAGCAGGAACGGAAAAGGAACGGGACAGGAACTGTGGTAAAGAGGGAAGAAAGGAAAGAGAGAGAATGGAGGATTGTACTAGTCTACTCCATCTAGCACACTCCTTCACATGCTATCGTCCCAATGTCGTGTCTGCTTTTTTGGGGAGGGGGCCCTCCTCGGCCGAGCTTCAACTGTCGTTGCGCAACGATAATTCTCCCACCACACATCTTCAGCAACAAATCAAAATACACAGCAATACTAACTCTTCACCAAATGATTTGTTTTCGATGCGGACAAATGCTCAGGCTTCATATGTACAGAGAGTAATACCATGCCGAATTCCAGGCTGTCTTGTGTTGTGAGCAAAGGTGTTATGGTGAGTGCATCCGCAGGCAAAAGTGTTGGTTCAAGCTGTGGTTCTATGAAAATTAAGGCTCCGAGGTCTGCAAGCGCAGCACCACTCACCGCTCACCACTCACAGTACCTGGGTGAACTTCACAGCAAGCAAGTATTTTCACCAACACATTCAATTTCCAAACAGAAAACTGTGAAAGCAAGGCGATTGGAAGAGGTATCCTACTGTCACGTTAGGATTGTCTTTTGTAATGTGTAGAAAGAAGTTGTGGTGGATGCATCCACACCCACCGGAGGTGTCGTTTTTTTTTTTTTTTTTTTTTCGGTTTTTCCAATGGCCGAACTTGTCGCCCCGACAAGGGTGACATCGCCCAAAGAACACCAGTAGTGACGAGAGAAAAATCAGAATCACCACAAAGCATCACAATCACTTCTCGGGGCAATTGAAGGGTGGCGCAGCCACCCTGATGTTGCTTCTTCTGCAAGTGATGGTGAATGCATTCACTCCCACAAGTGTATTCTCACAGAGGTGTCGTTTTTTTCCTTTTTTCCATTTTTCCCTTGGGTTTTCAGTTTCTCACTGCAGGTCTTGTCGTCCCGACAAGGAAGACATTTGACAAAGCATCACCAGTCACCACAGTCCACCGCAATTACCACAATGCATCACAGTCAGTTCTCGGGGCAATTGAAGGGTGGCGCAGCCACCCTGATGTTGCCTCGCACCAAAAAGCCGATTCACCGCGCTTCTAGTCTTCTTTCGATGGTCACAGAAGTCAGAAGTCTGGGGAAGACTCTTGATCTTCAGTCAAGGTCACTATCGGGACCTTTCCTGTCATGATATGCCAGCATATTTTTTGGCCTCAGACACGTCGATTTCTCCCAAAAATCGGCCAAATTTCTCAATTTTTCTTCCTGTGCACCCATGCACCTCGGCGGAGGTCTTCCTGATAGTCTGAGCACGAAAGCGCGTTGAAATCTGAGAGAAAATGGCCAGTTATGGTGCTGGATGGAGCTCTCAGACCTTGTATATAGCATTACAAAATTTTCTAAGCGCGCTCCGCGTGCCTCTACAAAAGCACATACTTGGAATCCCCGTGCTCGGGACTTTTAGTCCGGCAAATTTGTGGCGAAATTCGAGGCTCAATCTTGTTGGCCGGCCCTGCCTTCCGTCTTGCTCGGGAAATTCAAGTGGGCCTGCAGCTTCGTACCTTGCAGCCGATGCCCAATTTTCGCTGCTTGGATTGCGGACTGCGAGCCCCGCATGGCCACGACGACACTTGCACAATGGTGTCTCACCGACGTGTCAAGCGTCATAATGCTGTGGGATATTTTGTTGAGCAGGGCTTGGACCGGGTGCCTGGGACGATGGTGGTGCGGGAACCTCATTTGATTGGGGACAACCATCGCACAGATTTGCGCGTCTCTGGTCCGGGCGCTCCCCGTGGGGTCCTTACTGAGTTCGACCTCACCTTCATCTCCACCACCTCCAAAGTCGCCCAGGCGATTGCGCACCGCACTGAGCGTCAGCTTCTTCCCACGGTTATGGACAGATGGGCTATTGCAAGGCGGCATTGGATGCCATTTTGGACAACAAGGCGGAGTCCAAGAGAGCTCTCTACGAGCAGCTGCTGGAGCACCGGGGTACGGCCTTCACCCCATTGGTATTTTCTCTGGAAGGCGCCTCACACCATGCGGCGACGACTGCCCTCAGGCATTGGAGGGGCTTGATGCACTCTTTTTCTTACATGTTCAACGCTATTTCAATTACTCTCCTTAGGTCTCGAGCAGAGACATTTGCACTCCGTCTTTACTAAGTTCTCGTGTTTGAGTTCTTTTGTCCTTCCTCTTTGTCTGCCATTTGTACTTCCTTCTTCCTACCACATCAATCCCACTCTTTCACCACCACAACGAGTAACTACATAGCTGTAGCTTCCCTCGCACGGCGACTCTTCCTCTCGTTGTCTTGATCTTTGTCGTCTTCTCCTCTCGATCCGCAGCAATCCAGCTTGAAATCATTGCGCTTGCGCTGCATTATTTCTTCGTCTGACGTTCGAGAGATTACTGTAAGTACTCACTCGTACCTTCGCCGGTGCTGACTGACTTTGACCACCACCATTACGACCGAGACAGCGAGAATGAATGAGGGAAGCGCAGACACAGCAGCACCGCAAGGATCAGGAGGCAGTTCGGTATTCTCCTTCCCGCCCGCCGCCCAGCCATCCATCATCCGGGCGTTCCAGAAGGACGCATACTACCAAGCCCTCTTCCGCTCCTCCCTTGTCGACACCGCCCGCTCTGTCTTCGGCGCGCGCTTTCTCGCCCAACATGCGGAGAACCTCTCCCTTCTGGCCGGCGTGGCGTACTGGACCTTGGCGGCTGGGTGGGGATCAACGCAGACGCTCGGTGAGGAGTATGTGAATGCAATCATGGTAGAGAGTGGGTCGGGCAGGATCGCAAGCAGGAAGGTGAGTTCTCTCTCATTCACTGACTCTCTCTCTCCATTTCCTCAGTAGGAACAAGCGCTGAACCTCATTCCCGATGTGCGCTTGTGTGCGCGTGCGCATGATGTTCTCAGAGACGTCTCGCCTTTGTCCTCCTTCTCGCGCTGGCGCCGCATCTGCTCTCTCGCGCTTACGCTTCCCTAAGGAAGTATGCGCAGCGCCAAGCAGCCCAACTAGCTCAGCTACGCGAGCGCGCACGACTCCGAGCCCTCGCCCTTTCCGGTGGTCCCAACTCAATCCCTGCCGCCTCCGCTTCCGTCGCCCGACCCCAGCAAGTACGATCGAGAAGAGAAGCGCTGTATTCCTTCCTTGCGCGCCGACTTCCCGCGCTCGAAAGCTTCCATGCCACAGACGGTTGGTTGGCCTACCTCGGTGCGGCGCATCTAGCCATATTCTACCTAGGAGGACGATACTACGCCCTCGCTCAGCGCGTCGCCGGAGTACAATACGTAAGTTGTGCCTTAGCTGCTTCTCACGCTCTCCTCCAAAAAGGATGGCTCACAAAGGCGTTTTGCATATCTACCAGATCTCTACCATCCCGCCCCATCCAAATTCTCGTGCTCCCTCGTACGAAATCTTGGGCCTTCTCCTCGCTGTCCAACTCGGCGTCAAACTGCTTTTGACCGCCCGAGCACGCTTACGCGAGAGTAACCGGCGAGAGGAGGAAGAAGAAGCAGCAGCAGCAGCAGCAGCAGCAGCAGCTGAGGCATCAGGCTCACAGCGACTGCAATCCGAGAAGAGCAGAAGGTCGAAGAAACAGATCGAAGACCAGAGCGAGCGAACGATGAAGATCGATGATCAGCTCTGGACGCACAAAACGGCACCTGCTTCCCTTGTCAAGAGTCGACAAAAGCCGAACGGCGCGAATGAGGACGCATTTGTGGTACCTCTCCTATACCCTTCCATCGAAAGCAACATCGTCCTACCCGGCACTACTAAATCATCATCATCGTCCGCCGCATTGTCCACGACTTCCGTAAATCCACAGATCCGGAGTAACACCGCAGAACTCGCCCAAGTAGCCGATTCGCTCCTCCGGTGCACTCTCTGCATGGAACAACGCACACCGGAACGCGGCAACTCCGCCGTCACAGAATGTGGGCACGTATTCTGCTGGGACTGTATTACTGGCTGGGCTCGAGAAAAGGTAAGAAAGAAGGAGACCCAGACGTGAACGCTCAGGAATCTGCGCACTGAGAACTTCTTCCTTGACGTCTACAGCCGGAATGTCCACTCTGCCGTCAGTCAATCACGCCCTCAAGACTGTTGCCCGTGTACAATTTCTAAGCAGGCAAACAACAGGAATGCAGATCCATCTCGCTGTCGAGTTGAGTTCACACAGAAAACATGGTCCAAGCACGTAAAGGAGGGAGGGAGAACGTAATGTATGTGTATTGAGACGAGGCGAGAGCCGAACAAGGTATGCATCTTTTGGTTTTCTGCTTTTGGAATTCGAGGATTGTGCGAGGGGCGAGGGTTTTGTCTGTACTACCGACTATAGTGAGATGAAGAACGAAGGAAGGGGAAAAGCAAACTTGACACGAACGAGAAGTGGTGGAAGAAGGACGAACGACAGCTGACCATGGGGGTGTGGAGGCATGTGAGGGGGAGTGCACCGGAAACTGCTTGGGACCGAGCGAAGGCAAGAAAGACAGAGAGGGGTTGATGTTGTGCGTGTGAATGCGTAGCCAGGTCATTGCCGCTCGTACGCAGCAGCATAGAAGGCCGGATCAGACTCGTGCATGTCCGCACTGCCGTAGTACGCCCGCGAGTCGTAAGCCTGTTGTTGCTGTTGTTGTTGCTGTTCATATGGATCCGTACCATAGCCTCCAGCACCCGCGCCCGCGCCTGCTGCTGGCTGTGTGCCCTGCTGATAGTAAACCGTACCCGTAGGCGGAGACATTTGCGCCGCGTACGCGTCGAAACCATAAGGAAATTCGGCCCCACCCGAATCTGCATTCGGAGTTCCGTACCCGTTATGTTCACCAATGTGGACCTGGCTCATGGCATGATTCAAGATGGCCTGTCCCTGGTCGTTGTATCGATGGCCAGCCGACGAGCCTGGGCCCGAGTATGCGGAACTATAAGTTTGCTGCTGATACTGGGGCTGTGGCACGTAGCGGGGCACTTGATTGCTCGACACATTCTCAGGACCAGTGCCGCTTGCCGAAGGCGCGGGCGAAGCAGACGGCCGGAATGCAGGCACCTTAGCAGCACTGGCTGGCAACGTGCTCAGCGTTCGAGAATGCTTTCCTAGCGCAGACCGTGTGGAAGAAGCCTGCTGCATATGCGGGGGTAGGAATCCGGGTGCGTCCTTCTTGATATGAGTCGGAGATTCACGGCGTTGTGATGGCGATGTGGGTGATGGCTGCGATGTTTCGTTGGCGGTCGATCTCGGTTGGTGAGAAGCAGCCGGTGGCGCCGAGGGAGCACCATAGGAAGAAGGCTGATATGCGCTGCCAGCAGGACTGCCTCGCGCGTACGATTCTTCACCGTAGGGTACTCCAGGGTAGTACGGGCTCATCGGCGTTGCAGCAACATTCTGCATGGGCGGCAAATAGCCCATAGCAACCGGCTGCCCGCCAGTCAGATCGAAGACCATTCCAGTCGCGTCCACTGCGAAGCCCGGCGGCAGGCTTGGCGCCATCGTGATGGGGGCCGGTGGACCCATCGGGTATAGCGGCGGCGTGCCTGAAGTCGCTCCAGAGTGTACGGATGAAGCTTGACTAGGAGGCATGTGGGATGTCGGTTGTCTCACTGACGAGTACGGCACCTGAGACCCGGCCCCAAACCCTGCAGGAGGTCCCTGTTGCCCACCGCCGGCCCGCAGTGAAGCCTCGTGTTGACCCGGCAGACGCACCGACGCGCCCTGACCAGACTGCCCAGATGCTTGAGCTAGCGCAAAACTTGCCGCACGTGGATTCGGCTCAAACTTCTTCGCGCTGGTTTGGTCGCCGTCCACAGAGCCAAAGACCACAGGCGAATCCCGACCTGCAACGCTATTCGACCGACTCGCGCTCTGTGATACGAAGACGCCGTCTTTACCGTCCAAGGGCACTCCGTCGCGATGGGGCGATGAGATGGACTCCCCCGGTGAGATCAGACCGTTTGATGGAGCCGTCGCCACATTTTTGAAATCGTTGGCCGCCCTCGGTCCGACCCTGCCCACATTATTCGCGCCACCTCGGGCAGCCGACCCGCTTGCCCCACCTCGAACAGCACGCTTAGGGCCGCGAGTCGCTTCAACACGTTGCAGTTCCGCAAATCCATCATGGGCCCAAAGACCACCGGCTAATTGTTCAGGGGCGGCAGGTGACTCTGTCTGCGTCGTCGCAGTGTCCGGAGCAGGCTCCAATTGTTGAGGACTTGGGTTGGTCGCATCGGCGGCCGCCTTCAACATCGCGCGGGGAGCCGTGGGCACTCCAGCCAGAGGGGACTTCACACCACCACCCGCCGCCTTCGCAGAATCCGCATTCGGACGCCTGCTCGACGCGTCCGCCCACGCAGGTGTAGCGGGTTGAGGAGCCGGACGTGCCGCCCGCGAAGGCTCCCGCACCGCTTTGCCTTCCAACGCGTCATAATCAACTTTGGGTGCATCGTCATCGACATCTTCGTCGTCATCCCATCCCCGCAGCTTGGATCGGCCCGGTGGAGCAGGGCCAGGAGCATACGCGCCAAAAGCGCCAGGTCCCAACCCTCGAGCCGCGTAACCTCCGCGAGCGCCACCTCGGCCACCGCGGGTGCTCACACCTGCTCCACCTCGCCCAGCAAAGGCACCCCGTCCCGCTGGACCGTTTTGCCGAAGGTGAGGTGGCACGCGCTCAGCAGGAGTCTCACTGTCTGCCGCCATACCAGAGCCGCGCTCAGCCTCTCCACCAGCAACATTCAAGCGAGCATCGGGACGCGCCGAAGGGTATCCACCACGACCGACACCCATACCACCGCGGCCACCCCTACCGCGCCAGAAGCCTGATGACTTTCGAGAATCTCCATCGAGTAGTCGCTCATCATGGCCCCAAAAGCCGCCGACTCGAGGAGTGGCCGCCGGAGGTTTCGCAGCGCGGTCGTTTGCGCTCTCCTGAGTAGCTCGTGGGGTATCTGTAACTCGCTTGGATGTCTTGCTCGGCTGTGCTGATGGAGCTGTGGAAGGGGCCGCATCCGTGTTGGCACTCGCAGCAGCAGCTTTCTCCGCCTTCTTGCGAAGTCGGCGCTCCTTGACCTTCAGCTTCTTGCGCTCTTTCGCAGCCAGAGCCGCGTCCTGGGTTTGCGCTTGCGCTTGTGCCTGTGCTTGCGGCATCGTGCCTGAAGCTTCCGCTTTTTTGGCAGCATCCGTCCTGGCCTTGAAAGCAGCCGTTGCCGACATCTCCGCTTCGAATGCCTGTATTTCCGCCAAGTCGTCGTCTTCATCAGCTATCGCCGCCCATGACATTTTCCCTGCCGAAGATGGCTGCGCATCGGACTGTGGAGGCATGGGCAGCGACGCGACCGGATCCGGGACCGGACTCTTCGTGCCTGCACGCGATTCTGTCGAGCCGTGATCAGTCTTGGCCGCTACTGAGTCTGTGGCAATCCCATCGTCCGTTTGGTCGCCCTGACGTGCCTCCCCCACCTCTTCCGTTTTCTCCGCTTCCACAGCTTCGTCTTCAGAGCTGACAACAGAGGCATCACTGTCACTGTCATCATCCTCTTCCTCGTCATCATCCTCATCCTCATCGCTGAGTTCCGCCTCCGACCCTTCCTCTGTCGCATCTCCTCCATCCTCGCCCTCGTCTAGAGCACGAGCACCAAATCGCCGAGGCCGCGCCCGCAGCTTAGAGCGTGATTTATGTGTCTTGGCTGAGTTCACCTTGATGGATGCGGCAACAGGGATGGCGGACTTCTGGTCCGGCGAAGGAGATGGCTCGGTGGTATCCAAGGTCACCGCTGGTGCGGTGGCTACCGGTCGAACAGTGGAGACTGTGATACGCGTCGCGCTGGGTTGACGGCGGAGGGACCGTTCGGGAGACTCGGGTACGGCAAGCTGCGAGGTCATTTCGTATGGTGATTAGAGGGCGTGTTCGAAGTTGGAGATGCGAAACGATTTGGGGAAGAGGTGCTGGAAGTGATGAGTGCGTGACACGTCCACTGTGTTCTTATGTTTTCGTTGGTGCAGGTTGTGTGGTGGTCTTTTGGAAGAAGAGAAGTCTGCGAGGGGAGATTCAGGACAAAGAAACCGGATGAGTAATCGTCTGCGGCAAGGGTAAGCGCTGGATGGACTCACCAAAATCCGAAGCTGAGAGTCAGGATAGCTCTGTTTTGAGGAGGCGGTGGGTGAAGAGTCCGTAGAAGTGGTGATTCCAAAAGAGGAGCTGTGGCGTGGATGTCGAAATAAAAGCGGAAGAAGAAGTGGAAGCTCGAAGATGTCTGTGGGATGCGCGTCAAGACTAGGTGCAGTCGGCGGCGGCAGTTATGTTGCTTTTGAGGAGAGTGGGTGTTGAAATCGTGGATGTCCTTTGTCGTAGGGGGTCGCAGAAGTTCGGAGAGCGTTGAAGCAAGAGAGGGGAGGAAGTCGGGAGAGAAGCGCGTGCAGCGTCGAGAAGAGAGCGCGTCGCGTTGGAATGGCGAATAGTTGAGAAAGCGAAAGGATGTCGTGTGAGCGCGTAAACGGGGAGCTGGAGAAGGAAAGTCCCGGGTGAGAGGGAAGAGCAGTCGGTGCAGCGGGGAATTCAAGGCAGAGTGATGTTGTGATTTTTCTCCTAAGGCGTGGGGCAAGGTCGAGAGCGCGAGGTCGTTTATGCTGACGAGTTGGATGCTTGCTGAAGAGATGTCAGGGCGAATGGTCGTGGTGGTGGTCGTGGCAGGAACAAAGGCTGAGCTGAGGCTGAGTTTACTGCAACTCTCTGCTTGTCGAAATGATCACCTGCAGAAGACAAACAAAGGAACCATGATCATCGGATAAACACATGGACGCGTCACGTCGCGTGGCCACACCTACCCGCGTCTTCAGAGCTTCAAAATGAGGTTCATCGTCCGTAAATGCAGTACTGGCCCAGCGGGCGTTCTGATTTCAAGAATCGGTTTCGGAACAGGATTCACTCGCCCTTGCGTCCCCCTCCGACATCGATCTCGACGAGGATCCACTCGAGCTCCGGGCGTCGACAGGCCCAGGCGACCGCTCCACTTCATCCCGTACGCCTTGACGCACACGAGATCCCCTGCTACTTCCGGCCAATCCACCAGTGTTCCCCACACCTCCTTCTCCTCTGAGACCCGCCTGACTAGACTGATGTTCATCGGCATCCTCATTCCTGTCCCGTGTTCTGACGATCGGCATTGACCTCGTCTTGTCCTTGTTTTGATGGTGTGAGCTCCGCGCCCTCTCCACCAACTGTGCAAATTCCGACTTGTGATCTTGCTGTGGAGGAGGAGGAGGAGGCTGTACACGTCAGTATACATCTCGAAGCCCTTGTCGAGTGATCATACTCACCACCCATGTCTTCGCCTTGTCATCGGATACAACCCCTCCCGCGAACGATGCCTTTCCTCTTCGTCTTTACCCCGATCCCATTCGCTTAGCGCCCGCCTTAGTTGCGTTTCAGTATGCCGCTTGGCCGGGGCCGCGTCAAGGTTGGCATTAAAGATGTTGATCCACTGTCGATGGCGTGCAACCATGCGTTCCTTCGAGCCTGAAGTAGGGAGCCGATCCTTCTGCTCAGCACAAACGAAAGAGCGTTCAGCAATCAAGATCGTGTAATGACAAAGCGATGTCGTCACACACGAACCTCCAGCAGCTTCCTCATCAGGATGTCGGATTTGCCGACATACTGCGGTCGAACCATTTTGGACATTCCCTCGAAAGGAGCTTTTCCACCATTGCGGAAGGAGGAGCTGTCATAGTATAATAGACGACCAGTTAATGCACAGTCTCAGTGCTCGTGACTCAGAGATTCATGTCTCACCTTTCTCCATTGGGACGAACAAACCACGAGCTTCGACTATCCGGCGGAGAGTCCGCTGCTCCCCGTGACCCATCACAGCCTTTGTCGAGATGGACATTGAGCTTGGCCAGAGTGAATTCTCGATCACAAATCGGACACTGCGTAAGATCCGTAGCTGTGAACAGGCGCAGTTACATGCGTCAGCACACACACACAGACATTGTCTAGATGAATGAGAAAGGGACCCCAACATACCTTTGAGCTCCACAACTTTGAGTGAAGAGCTTGCGCTCGTAGGAGACGATCCCTGCCGAGCTCTCGCAGTCGTGTCTTTCGCCGCCGCCGACGTGCTCTGCCTTGTCCTTCTCCTACTGCTCTCTGCAGACGGAGGCGAGGGGCGACCTTCGCCCAGTTTCCGCTTCACACCCCGTGGCGTAATTGCTGATGATGAAGGACGCAGCCCAGCGCTGACATATTCGACTTCAGCTGAGCTGCTGCTGTGGTCGGAGCGATCGTCGCCATCATCATCATCGGCCACAGCGCTTAGCAGGCTTTGGAGCTTATCAGCTGCGTCCACGAGCTGGGGCCTATCGGAGCAGAAAGACTTTAGAAGAGAGCCTCGAAAGAGCTGCGCATCGTAACACACCTTGCTTTCCGCCATGCCTCCGCTGCCTCCTCGAGTCCTTGTACAGGAACCAGCTCGCCGTCGGACACCTTGGTCTGTCGACACTGCGGGCAGAACCTCCCCTTCGCATCCGGCTGGTTGATATGCGACCGTATGCAGACCGAGCAGAATGTATGATGGCACTCGCGCAGGACGACGGGGGCCGTGTAGATGTCGTAGCACAGCGTACAGCGCAGCGACGAGTCCAACGCCTTGAGGAAGCCGAAGTCGGTGCTGACCCAATCGGTCGGGTCCGAGGCTGCATTCAGATCGAGCACGTCCGCCGCGTGAGATCCTCGGAGAGCGCCTTTGCCTTTGCTCAGCGCGGACGCAATGGAGAAAGACGGTGCCATCGCGCGTGTTCGTTCTCGGTGTTGTTGGCTGGTCGCAGCAACGTTGGATGAGACGAAATTCTTGAGACGCGTAACGGCCAATGTCACGTGAGACGCGACAAATCGAGACGCGTTCAGATTCACGCGACGCGTCGGGGATTGCCGGTACCGATGAAGTACCGATGAGATTTGTTTCCGGCGCTACCTCGGAAGAAACGCGCGAGGGGCTTTGACCTGACCACGATCTTCAAAGTAAGAAATCATGGTCCGAAGCATCTTCAGTCTGGCACAGATCTTCGCCTTCGTCCTGCTCGCGGGTCTGGCCGCTCTCGTTCACACCGCAAATGCCGCCGCGGTCACTTGCAATAACGCTTGTAAGATCGCCGGGTCACAAGCCTATGTCGCCGCAGTGATCTCCCACTCAGACAAGGATATCAGCCGGATTCCTCTGACTGCCAATGTAACCAGATACGAGTGAGCATTCCCAGTCCATCTCTGTTCCTTCCTTTCCGGTCTGCTCGTGCGAGTTGTCTGAACATAGCGCTTGATTACCAGGAAACTGAACGGAGGCTCGTACGCCTTCTCTGCGAACGGGTCCAAGTCCCTGAAGGACAGCCTCAAGTTCGGCACCACGGCCTTCTTCGTCACTGGCAGCGCCGAACCCGACGGTGGCCTCGGTCAGTACACAGTCTTGAAGAACGGTACGGTATCTTCCGTCTACCGTCTCAAGGCAGGCTTGCTCGGAATCGGCTTGGCCAAGACTCTCGTCCACGAGCGCTTCGACTTCACCTCGGATGGCCTCATTTACAACATCACTGCGGAAGCTGTCTCGCCTCCCCCGGCGTGAAGTGGTATCAGAGATCGCTCTGCTTCAAGTTACGTACCTTATTCGCTCACGCTATTCAATCGATGCACAACCCGCTCCTGGAGTTGTTCGCTTTTCCCACTGCTGCGTGCGTGCTCGTACGGCCTCGAATCCGGCGAGCTCGACAATAGGTCTTAGCCCATTCAATTCGGATGAGACAGCCTACGTCTTTGACCGCATGCATCACTTCCCTGTCAACGGACTAACGCTCTTCAGCACTCTTTTTGCCTACCCCACTGGGATCATACATCAACACTTCGCCCTGGGTGCTGGTCCGTTTACCCTTGCCGTACCTGTCGAGAAGGGAGATGAAGAGGCCTGCAGCCCCGGGCAGAGCGGTCATCCCTGCAACGGCGCTCATACCAACGACTTCCCAATCAACCTTGATCTCTCGCCTTCCTTGAGCAACGGGCCGGTGGGTTGCAGAAGTCTCGATGGTGCCAGGGAAGCGTTCCTTGGATCAGGAGGACGAGATGCCAAGGGTGCACATCGAACACGAGGCCGTTTCTGCCGGATGAAGGACTGCGCTGGTCGAGCTCTGCCCTTGCGCTCATTGCCCATCTGCCGGAGTTGGTGTTCCATATCGACGGTCTGTCCCTTCGACCACGCCATCGTCAGCAGCGCGGACTTCCAAGTTTTCTTCAAAGCGACGTTCGGACGCGATCCCGTTTTGGGGTTGCGTATCGGACAGCTGATGCGAACCGTCGTCTCCTCGCTGGAAATGTGTTACTGAAGTCGTAAACGCAAGGGCAGGGGAAACTGCGGTCAGAGTCGCTGATTTTGCTGATACTCACCTCCTTCAAGACCAGACTGCGATGCTGACCTTTGAGGTCATTTATGTCTGCAGTCATGAAGGAAACAAGGACCCGAAGAGCTCAAGTCGACAAGAGTCGACAGGCCGAGAGTCTGGGCCACGAGGTGAGGGAACGCAAGGGCCAAGGATAAGGTCAAAAGAAGAAGTGAGAATGTGAGCGAGCCAACCGCTTGCCATGAGAAGATGCGAGAAGGACGTGTAGGCTGAACTAAAGGGCAGCCCTTTACATGTAAGCGTTTCTACTTCGTCCTAGTGATCGCGAAGACAAGGTTCTCATTCGCAAACACAAGACCATGGTGAGTAGCTCCGTTCATGCTATACCTTCTCAAGCAAAGCTGAACTGATGACTTCTCTGTTGCCCAGAGTCCATTCATTATTGTCCCCAGGACAGCAGGACCTCCCCCCTCGGCCGCCAGTCGCCACTTGCCATCGTCCGAGTCACGGCTCTCGGATGAGTCGGATCACCACCTCTCCCGGTTCCTCGGCTACTACCTGCTTGGCATCATCGTCTCTCCCAGCCAGCCTTCCCGTCGTGCGCGTTCCTCAGACGTGAGCTATCCACCGTCCGCGTCCGCGCGTCATGGCGGACATCGATCGTACTCACACAAAGCAGTATTCTTGTTCTCTCTCTCGTGCAGATTAATCTGGGACCTACGCGAGGGCACGGCCTATGGTCCACTCAAGCGCGTCGACCACTCACCAACACCCAGCGCGTACAAGATGTGAGTCATCTCGTTCGCCCTTACCACTTGTCGCTTCCCTACGTTCATTTCACTAAAACCAGACACACTGTTCTTCTCTCGTCTACAGGACTTGAGTCTTGACTCCCTCCATTCACGCCGCTGACCGCGCTTCGTGGCTCGTGGCTCGGGGCTGGTCTACCCCTCTATCGCATCATCTACCCCGAGCCGCCCATCAAGACAGAATCAGACCCGGCGCGTGGGTGTTGGTCAACGGGGTCGGCGACATTTGCTCGTATGAAAACGAGGGGGAATCGCTGTCATTTTCAGAATGACGGCGGTGATCGCGCGCAAGGAGGCGCGCGTGTGTGCTAATATCTTCGAGTGGCTCATCAACGCCCACCAGAAGGCCGTCCATGCGTCCCAGAGTGTCATCCACGCCAATCAGGGCTTATCAACGGCCCACCAGAGCCCACCCTGCCGCAACAACCCCTCACCAGAGCCCATTCAGCCCCCTCCACTCGCACCAGCGCCTCACCAGTGTGCAATCACGTCCAGCCAGACCCCAACATTCCCCGCCGCTGTCCCATCTCAGGATCCCCGGGCCTCACCAGACCCCACCAGCGCCCCATCCAGGATCCCTAAGCCACACCAAAACTCAAGAGCGCGACATCCAGCCTCATCTAGCCCCATCAAGCCCACCAGAGCCTCGCCAGACCTCACCAAGCTCCCATCCAACGCCATCCAGCCCACCAGCGTCCTTCAGCCTCAGCAGAGCCCCACCAGCGTCGCATATACCCCACCAGAGCCCCACCAACGCCTACCAGAGCCCCTCCAGCCCCACCAGCGTCGCATCCAGCCCCACCAGGCCTTGCTAAGCCCCGCCAGCGTCGCATTCAGCCCCACCCAACCTTGCTGAGTCCCACCAGCGTCGCATTCAGCCTCACCAGACGTGATATCGTCTCCACCAAGCCACACTAAGCCCTACCACTCATGCTCACCACAGCCCGTCCAGGCTCCGTTCAGCCCACCAGAGCCCCCACCCACCCCATCCAAGCCCGCCCAGGCCCCATTCAAGCCCATCAGAGCCCACCAGAGCCTCACCGGCCCCCATCCAAGTCCACCAACGTCCACCTCCGCCCATCAACGCCCATTGAGGCCCACTGGGGCCCATCAGCACCCCACTCAGCCCTTTTCAAGCCCACCAGAGCACCATTATTGGTAATTTGTAGCTCAAGTACTCTCGATCAGCAGGGAAGATCTGAAGGAAGGGAAGAGGGTCCAATCCAAGCACTGCCCCGCTATGAGCCCTCAAGAAAGGGATGAGGGTCCAAACCAAGCACTTCCCTTCCTCTGCCCTCTACCAGCAGCTCACCCCTACAAGCAGAATCGTATCATCTAAGGTTCACAGTGTGGGAATGCATTGATCTCTCATTCGTCATTTTCGCGATGCTTGTTTCCCTGCTTTGCTGCGCGCTGATCGCTGATCGCTGATTGCTGAACCGCGTTTGCTGACTTCAGAGGACAGAGACATATAAAAAGTCGAATCCCCCCATTCTCTCGACATTGCCTTGCCGTCCTCCGCCTCTGCTTTCCGACCCGGCCAAGCCCTCCGCATCTCCATCTTTGCCCTCCCGTACGCTTCACATGCTGCCGCCCCGGCTGAAGCACCGAGGCGAGCGGGGTGGCGGCCTTGAGCACCAGCAGCGATCCAAGGACATCTACAAGAAGGTGAGTTTCTTGAGTTTCTCACTCCCCTCCTTTCCTCCTCCCACGCGCTTGCGCGATACTCCTCCACTCCTCCCACGCGCTTGCGCGATACTCCTTCCCTCCTCCCACGCGCTTGCGCGATACTCCTTCCCCTCCTCCCACGCGCTTGCGCGATACTCCTTCCCCTCCTCCCACGCGCTTGCGCGATACTCCTCCACTCCTCCCACGCGCTTGCGCGATACTCCTCCCCTCCTCCCACGCGCTTGCGCGATACTCCTCCCCATCTTCCACGCGCTTGATCTTGAGCTCAAACTGACCCATCACTCTATCTATCACTCTCATCTTCAGTTGACGGTGCGGCCCATCACTCGTCATCGTCCGTTCTAAACCTTCCTCTGCCCCGCCAACACCACCACCACTGAGCAGCCCGTAATTCACATCGCTGTCTAACCTCTCTACTACTTCAATGAAAACTGCTGTGTTGTGCTTGGTGCAATAGTTGTTAGTCGAAGCCACAGCGCGCACATCTGTAGGAGCTGGCGACGACCATGCAGGAGGCCACACAACGAGGGTGAGTCCATCTCCTCAATGTATGATCAATTGTGTGCTAGGAAAAAATGCTGATCTGGGGTTCTCCCGCAGTGGTGTCCGACCTTTCGGCGTCTCCCTTTTGGTGGCCGGCTACGACCAGCACAGGGGGGTGGCATCCCTCTACCAGGTCGACCCATCGGGTTTCTATTAATCGAACGCAGCGAAGGATGGCAGCAGTACCACAACCAGGCGCACCAGGTTCGAGGGACAGGACGGCCCTGCATCAGACATCTACCCAAAGAACCTCGCATACAACGCAAAGCAGATCCACTTGTACGTCTTCCTCCCTTCTTCCACCCACTCATCGTCCCAGTCCTCACTGACATCCTCTATACACACCTGCAGCCTCCGCTCATCCGCTCAACAGCCCTCACCCTAGCAGGCGCAAGCGCAGGCGTCCTCGGCCTCCGCAACTTCTCCGGTTACGTCGCAATCAGCAACGAATCCATCCTCTTCATCGCCACTTCCTTCGTCTCTCCCTGCTCGTCTCGGCGTGGCTCTTCTATCGAATCACAGGTGGTCTCCTCAATCCGGCTATCACGCTCCCTCGCTGGCTTGCTGGTGTGCTTACTTCGCGACGTGCGTTCTCGGTGTATCTCACCTTCTCGGCGGGATCTTCGCGGCCGCACTCGTCCTTTCCCTCTTGCCATCAACCAACGTATCGAGTGTCAACCCACAGCTCTCGGCCGGCGTCAGCATAGCTCAAGTCTTCATCGAGATGCTGTGCACATCCGCTCTCATCTTCGTGTCTTCATGCTTGGTGAGTCACTTTATCCCAATCAAGCTGTGCACCTTCATCCTCATCCTAACCCCCTTGTTCCATCCACAGTCGTTGAGAAGCACCCACCAACTTATCTCGCTCCCATCGGCATCGGACTCACCCTCTTCACCTGCCATCTGTTCGCTGTCGTGTGGACTGGATCAGGCTTGAACCCCGCCCGTTCTTTCGGCCCTGCAGTGTAAGTTTTGACCATTACGCCCACTGCTGCATTCAACCATCTTCTCATGCCCACGTTACTGAACTACCTATTTCGAAAACGAAACACACACACACACAGTGTCAGCGGAGTCTTCCCCAAAGAACACTGGCTCTACTGGATCGCTCCCTTCTGCGGCGGCATTTTCGCCGTCATCTACTTCGAAGTCCTCAAGGCACTCAAGTTCAACTCCGTCGTCCTCGACCAGGATTCGGACAAGGAAATCACAGATCTTCGAACCGTCCATGTCCGTGTGTACCGATTTATCTGTCAAGATCCTAATGCTGAGATCCCGTTATTAATGTACCCTCAATCCATTCTCTGACTTTCTGGTCTGACTGCAATCGCATCTTGCTGCCCATCTTCGTCTTTCTGTTCCTCGTCGTCCTCATGCATCGGGCGGAGGCTGGTTGAGGAAGATCGCTGAGAAGAAATTCTTGTAGCTTCCCACCACCACGAACCCAACAGACACACGGTCAACACACAAGCCAACGATGCCATCTGCAACCTTGCTCGAGCCCTCACTTACCGAGCGCACCTTTATCCTCCAAGCGCTTTCCGTATCCAAACTTCGACTCGATGGCCGTTCCCCGCCAAAACAAGACCACTGAGCATCAAGTTCTCCCCGGACCCGGACCAAGTCGGCTGGGCGCACGTCAGCTTGGGAGGTACGCAGGCTATCGCGCAAGTCAGTGCGCAACTGGACCCACCGAGGGATGATCGTCCTAAGGAGGGCATCCTGGTCGTCCAAGCGGTGATCAATCCTATTGCGGGACAGGAGTACGAGGTCGGGAGATAGTCGCAGGCGGAAGTCGTTTTTGAGCAGAGGTTGGACAAGGCTATTCGGAGAACGGAATGTGTGGATAGGGAGGCGCTGTGTGTCATTGCGGGCAAGAAGGTGAGTACTCTCGGAAGCTGTCCTGTGGGCCGTCGTAGATGGGAACATTCCTCTGATCTCGCATTCCTTTTCCATTTGCAGGTATGGACCGTACAGGTGACAGTACATGTCCTAGCGGACACAGGCAGTATTCTCGACTGCGCTGTTCAGCCTGTTCTAGCTTCCATCGCTGCGCTTCGACACTTCCGGAGACCAGACGTCGCTGTCCTAGACGCAGACACCGTACACATCTTCCCGCTCTCGGAACGCGTCGGGCTACCATTGGCTATGCAACACTCGCCCGCTTCCGTCAGTTTCGCCTTCTTCGACTTGGGCACGGCAGAGGCGAAGGCGGCGATCGATGCGATGAAGGGCATCACAGTGGCTTCAGCTGCGGCGTCGGCGGTAGCGAAGAGGGAAGGTGGGGGAGGAGACGAAGATGGAGAGGAAGACGGAAGACGAAGATGACGAGAACGAAGGAGCCGTTCGGGAGAATACATTCGCAACGGGCGGTCTACAACTCGCAGCAACCACATCAACAACAGAGGGCACTTTATCCCGGATCGCATGCCTGGCAGATCCAACTACGATCGAGGAACAACTCTGCTCGTCCTCCCTCGTCTTCGTCCTCAACGCCCAACGAGAGATCTGTGTTCTCGACAAGGCGGGCGGGAAACCTTTACCGGCTGATGTGATACTGGCTTCCTTACGGCAGGCGATTGGGTTGGTGACGGAGTGGAGTCGGGCTGTCGATGAGGCTTTGAGAAGGGATGCGGAGACGAGGATACAGGACGTGTATTGAGAAGGTACGGCAATGGAATGGTGTTACCTTTGCGTTGGATGAGTGTTTACCTTTCCTCTGCAGCCAAACCTGCATCATTCTCTCATTTACCTCCGCTGCTCTCGATGCTGACTCTCTTTTTTCGAGAAGCACCTCTCAGCTGGTTGTGGCTTGGGTCTGGCCTACTCCTTTCTCACTGTAAGATCTTTTCTTCTCCCTTTTTTCTCCATTCTCCAAAGTCCAAACCAGCTTCCCTTTCCGCCCCCTCACCGGCATCATACGTCCTTACCGAACAAATCCACACAGAGTCGACCTCACCTTTGATTTTCGACAAGATGGCTCGCTCTCCTCGCATTCCACGCACACCTCGTATCCCACGTATCCCTCGGATTCCGCGCATCCCACGCATCCCTGTCCCTCGGGTGCCGGCGTGCCGCTGCTTCCTCTCTACATGCCGATTTCCAGAGGTATTTGGCCGCTGTTCAAAGGCATTATGCAATTCTTTAGAGGCCTTGCTTCTGTTTTGCCACGCCCCTCGTCCTTCAAACCGTTTGCCGGCACTATTTTCGCAGTCCTCGTATTCATTTTCATTCTCGACAACCCGGAATTGGTTGAAGGATCATTCTGTAAGCGTTACATGCGTCGTTTGGTGAAGAGTAGGGGTTAGCCGGCGGTGTGAGATAGTGTGCTAGCTGGAGGGGACGGGAAGACCGTGTTGATTTCAAGGGAGGTGGGCTAGCAGAAGAAAGTGTTTGACAGGGTTTACTGAGAGAACGGACCAGGAGACTTGAGGGTGTTCGATTGGGGGCCGAGGTCGGCTGGCATGCAGCGCGCGTGATTATGTCAGCAATGCGGATTATATATTATAGCAAGATGCGAAATGTTTGAAACGAGATAAAATTTTCGTTTCCACACATTTGAAAATACGATTTTGGATTCAAAATGCCACTGCACCCACTCAACACTGACTACAAAGGCCTGGGCGTATCCATCAAGCTTGACAAGCAACAAGCAAGGGACGCGCTCGGCGTCAATGACAACAGCGAGCTGGGAATCACACCGCGACGCGTGCCAAATGATGCGCGACACACTTGCTGGATAGAGTGTAGATTGTACTTAGGAAAGACTGAAGTACAGCGGAATGCGATGTGGTGGAACAGAAGAAAGGTGAAGCTGAGAAGCTGAAGAGGGAAGAAGAGGTGCTCGACAGACCATGAGACTACGGATGAAGACCACTCCACAGTGGTAAGAGACCGGATTTCCAACTAGGGTTGACCTTCTCTTTTCTTCAGACCTTCAGGCTTCAGCGCTTCAGCGCTCATCGTTCTCTTTCTTCACCCAGCTTTCCCCCTCTACTATTCTCACAGCTCGTTCAGGAGAATAGCAGTCAACTTCTTTGCTGTTTTTCGGGCCATAGCTTGTCGTCTCTGTGCCTTGTCCTTGCTGGGAGGGGGCTTTGGTCTTGCGTGTGAGAGTTTGTGCAGTGTGAGTGAGTGAGTGGAATTACGATTTTTGGTTTCAAAATACTCCCAGCTCTCGGAGGCTTTTTCTCACACAGAAAATTTTCATCTCGTTTCAAACATTTCGCATCTTGCTGTACTTATGTCAGCAATGCGCCACTTTCTCTGACTTTGCGCAACAAACAAACAAACAAAACAAACAAAACCTCGCGTTGAGCATCAAGTTGTTTCGCAGCAGCCCCAGACACGCAGACACGTCCATTAGACACATGCCACTCAGTACTGAAATTTGCAATATGCTACCAAGACCGAGCTCCCCGGACCCCGGGCGCTCACCCCATGAAGAAAAGGGTTGCAAGCTTTCCTCACCTCCGCCCCTCCTCGTCTCCATCCTATCTTCATCCCGTCCCCATGCCATCTGACGTTTGCAGCATCCAGAATACGAGTGAAAAGGTTGAATTGGTGAGCCGCGTTCTCTGACCAATGCTCTACATGCCCATCTTATGCAGATCAGTCAAACAGCAGGTGACAAGAAATCGCTCGACAGCTTACTCACCGCTTTTGACGGCACATTGACGCCTTTGGAGGCCCTTCCATTTTCTCATTTTGCGAAAACAGTCCTACACTGGCCTCTTACTCGCACGGATCCCTCTATCGGGCTGGAATTGCCCGTTCTCAGTCCAATCGGCGGCTTCTCCACATCGTTCTTACAACCTCAGCCAAGAGGCTTGGGCATCACCGATGTGGCTACCAGCCTGAAGCGTACCGCTAAGGGTACTGCTGTGAGGGCGAGAGATGTCTCCCCAGCGGATGCGCAATGGCTAACCTTTCCCCTTCGTTTTCCCGCTCACGTACCGTAGCATGTCTTCTCAGGTCACGATGTTTCTTCGCTGAAGAACCGAGCTCTTTTTTTTTTTTTTTTTTTTCTATAATGGGAGCCTTTTCATTGTACCTCGAAGCAAAATCACCAGTCGAATCTCGGAGAAGAAAACTGGAGACCACCGGCAGCAGTAGTAGCTGCAGAGCCTGCTTCTTCTTTTCCTTCTCTTTCTTCAGTTCTCATCATTTTCCCTCTGGTCTCAGCAGCCCCATCACCTTGCATCCAGCACCAGGTCAACTCATGAAGGCCAGTTTCAGCTTCGACATCACCTCCTCATAGACCATCTCCAGAGTTAACGTCAGCACCATCGCCGCTCATCATTTCTTGAACTCGCTGCTTGAACTCGTTGCGCTCCGGAAACGCCAATTCGTTTTATAGCGGCCTTTGCGGCGCTCGGACCTTCCCAATCCATGGAGAAACTACCTTAGCTTCCAAATCAAGATCACCAATAAGTAATAAGGACTGTCTATAGGAAAGGGCCGCTCTCAGGAAGAGAAGCTCATTTTCGAACTCTTGCCTCGTTGTACCTTGTGAGTGTGGAGAGAGTAGACTTAACCTGCCTATATCGTCGCATCTTCGATGATTCTGTTACATTGGCTTTCGTTCCATTCAAATTGTGTTTCGGTGAATATGTATCTCCCGTGGGCGTCTGCAAGCTAAAGCTCACCTAACGGGACGTTTCAGCGACAGGTACGTAGCTTTGTGTCAGCAATACTTCTCCCAAGAGCTGGAGCTTGTAGTGAAGGGAGACTGTGATTCACCCTCAGGAAAAATTGGGACGCTGTGTGGCGCTCCTGAGACGCTGTTGAAACGCTGCGTCTCGACAGCGTCTGGGGAGCGTTTCGAAAGGAACCAACGGCCTCAGCCCAGCTGCCCTGAAACGCTGTCCAGGCGCTGCTGCCAATCAGAACGCACTTCAAACGCTGCTGATGCACCGCTCTGACACTATCGAAACGCTCAACCATACGCTGCTCACACGCTCACCAAACGCTTCTCATGCGCTCACCGAACGCTCATCATACTCTCAGTATACACACTTCATACACACTTCATACGCTCATCATACGCTCATCATACGCTCGTTTTTGCCCATTGCAGTCCCTGCTCCACAGCATACAGATAGGTTCCGTGATAATGGTTCTGATAGTCTCTCCTTGACGTCTTCTATCCGCTCCAAGCTATCTGTGCGAAGTTCATCGAGAAGATCAATGTATAGTCAGCTTACAGGTCGATACTCAGTAGAGAGTAGCTACTCACCTTCAAGCTGTGTTGAGTGTATTTACATCCGTTCCCGTGCCCCGGCCTTGGTCTTCTTGATGTCCCCTTCAACGTCCAGCTTTCCCTGAGCTTGACGAACTTGCTTCGCCGTGATTTCGATCAGCCCGGACTTGATAGACTGAATGAGTGCTTCGTGCAACTCCGCCACAAGTGCGCCTGTCCGAACTTGGATGCCTCCACGCACGCAAAACAGAGCAGCAGATCGTTTTGACAGCGACTGGAGAGTGCAGAAATAAGGGCGGGTGAATACCCCAGTGTCATGCGCAGCCGTTAGCTCATAGCTGCTTACTCACTCTGATCACGGCATCGTCAACGACTCCACTCTCCAGCGACTTCTCAACCTGTTTTCTCTTCGACTTTGGCTCTTTGGCGTTCTTGTCCTTGGTCGAACGCGAAGAGCTCTCAGCATCCGCAGTCGAGGTGCTTGCCTTGGGGGATGTCGTCTTTGACTTCGCAGGCGTAGTTGATGAGAGCACGAACGTGACCTCGATTAGTTCAGCAACTTGTCGAAGGTGAGTGCCGACAATAGGAGCAAGCGTGCTCTTCTGACGTCGCAGCTGATCATTTGCCATGTCCCAAATCCGGAGTAAGGCAGCAAGCAGTCGATAGGCGTTTCGGACGCAGCCCCAGGTCTCGATCAGTCGAAGAGGCTCATGGTAGCTCCACGATCCGATGTCGTTGTGAGCGAAGCTTGCGCCAATCGTATCTTCGTCCGCATCCTCTGCTTCGACAACGCTCTCCAGTCGTTCGAGCCACACAACGAAGTCTTCTTTAGCGATGTAATCCGATCCAAGCCCACAGCTGTCGGCGCGCTGAAGCTGCTCGACCGTAGTAATGATGAGTTTAGAGTCGCCGAGAGAGCTGAATCGTGTCTTGAGAGCAGCGAGGAGTGAAGTAGCATCAGGCGTTGGGAGATCTGAAGCAGCTGCAGACGTCATCGCCTCCAGGTCCATCGAGACAGTCGTCGATGCGGGAGTCTTTGCGGCAGTACTGGTCAAGCTCGTCGAGACGGCAGCAGCGGTCTCCGTAGTCGAGCTCGTCGGGACGGTAGCAGCGGGAGTCTTTGTAGCACTAGTCGGATTCTTCGCGATGGTAGCAGCGGGTGCACGACTAGGGATGAAAATGTTGCCTTTGGATCGAGACGCGTCGGCAGAAGTTGAAGCGTTAGAAGCTGTAGAAGGAAACAGGTGTAAGGAACACGCATACATGCGCCCGAACTCATCCCTATCCCATCGAGCGTAAGCTTGCCTTTGGATCGAGACGCTTCGGTAGAAGCTGTAGCGGTAAAAGCTGTAGAAGGAAACAGGTGTAAGGAACACGCATACATGCGCCCGAACTCATCCCTATCCCATCGAGCGTAAGCTTGCCTTTGCTTGACCTAGCCACTGTTGCCGTGGCGTACTTGCTGGCCGATGTCGAAGCCGTAGGAGCTTTACTTTGAGGTCCTGTGGAATAAATGAATAGAATCGAGCGCAGAGCAAGTATTGAGCATATATGCAGCATGGCTATTCGAGAGAGAGTCGCTGGTCGCACGCACGCTTCGACGTCATTTGATCATCGTCATCCATGTCGTCGAACTCGCCGTCGGAATCTTCAGCAGGCCTCTCGACTAGCTTAGGCTTCTTGCCTTTCTTGTCGTGCTGTGTCTCTTCGTTCTTGCGCTTCTGAGATGACTGCTTTACGGGCTCTTCGAAGCACTGGTGGATGCTTTAGTCGACGCCTTCGTCGAGGTGGATATCTTCTCGCTCTCCGAGTCCGCATCGCTCGCATCTTCTTCGTCACTGTCCGCATTGTCGTTTTTTGACCTGAGATGCAGTTGGACGAGCTTCAGCGCCTTGTAGTGAAGCTGACACCACGCAAGCTCGGGATGTTCCGCCTCGATCTCGCTACAGATCCTGAGGAGAGTCGTCAACGAGTATGCCTTGAGGTTCCGAAACGTCTTCCGTACTTGCCGCCCCTTATTGTTTCGCAGGTTGAGATCCTCAATGACGGCGCACGCCTGCTTTATCGTTGCCCACATCACTCGAAGGGCTGCTCTGCCAACATAGATGCCTTCGGCATTCAATACGATCTGCTTCGCTCCGTATCTCTTCTTGACTGCCTTAGCATCGTCCTCGGTCCAAAGCAGAGTCTTGCGCTGCGCCTGGCTGAAGTTGGCGGTATTAGGTGGGGCGGAAGTTGAAGCGGAAGCTGGAGATGATGCTGCAATTGCAGGGTTCGAAGTAGGAGCGCTGCTCAGCCTGGGATCAATGCCGGCCATAGCCGAGAAAGGTGGAGGCGGGGGTGGGTTTGTGGAGTGTTGAGGCGTATTGGCCTGTATAAGTGCCTGAAACGCAGGGTCAGCCATGAGAACCTGTGTCGGAATACCAGCAATCTGGTCGAGGCTCCAGTCGGCGGCAGAGGCGAATGCTTGGGGCGACGAAGACATGATTCTATGATGTTGTGGTTGTGGACTGTGGTGAATGGTGAGTGGTGGTGGTGGTGGTGGTTGTGATGGACTGAGTGATTGGAGGGGAGACCCAGACTGTATGCACTACCTTGTCGTACAACCATGTATGCACCAAACACGAGTGTTCATGACAACAACGAAGAGTTCAAAAGAGCAATGTTACAAGCTTAGAGCCAGGTCTGTCGCCTCAGAACGTAGACAAAGCCCCCTGCTTCCATGATAGCGATTGGCTCCCTGATTGAGGCAGCCAACATGATGCCCAGGCAGTCCTCCCAAGTGCCCCTGATCACTCCGTTGGAGCTCATGATGTTCTTGATGCGTCGCATGATGACGACGGCCCCGTTCACGTCGACAGCATCCTCACGTCCCTGTCCGGCCTCTTGCTCGAAGAAAATAAAGTGAAGAGCCTCTCCATAGATCAGTCCGTCGTCACCGTTTGCCATGAATCGACTCGACTTCCTCGCCCGCTCCGATTCGGTGCGACTTCCTCGTATGGTCAGGTTCTTGGCAATGACATACTTGCCACGGTAGAAGTGAGGAGGTCGGGGAGTCGAAAAGAGGCCTTGTGCTTCCCATTGGTCCAGAAGGTTCTTTTCCATCTCCTCCTCTTCATCGGTCAACTTTCGATGATGAGATTGGATCTTGACCTCGAGAGTGTCGAGACGATGTCGGTCTTGACGCTCCGGTGGCTGTCGAACATCTGGTTCCGGGAGCAGGACGTCCAGAATGCGAAGGTGTTCACGCTGCAGAACGTTATTCATGATGCCGACGAAAGGTGACTTGTACGACCGCAGCGATCTCTTGAATAGCCCGACCTCACGCTCACATCGAGCTTGTGACGTGATCTGAACGCTACCATGGCAGTAAACGAGCTGCCAAACGTGCAAAAGGTGATGGACGGAGATGCTGCAAAGGAAGAGGGAGATCAGCAGGCGGAACGAAAACTTATGCATGTATTGAGGCATACTCACGTTGCTCGCCAAAGTAGACTCGCCTGACCCCTGATGTACAGGGTTTCCCACGCCCGGACGAATTCCACGAAGTGATCCTGCATCTCGGTCAGCTGCGTGGAGGTGCAACCGATATCAGACATTGCGATTCGTACTCCGGCTTGAAGGTGGGCGAGCATTTCGATGACGGGCAGCGGTGCACGGATGCAGAACAGGAATGGGAGCAGGTATGAGTAGCAGACGAGGGACCACTCGTACATCTTGTAGTGCGAACCACTGTATTCTGTGGGATCGCGAGGCGCGGAGGAGGAGAATGAAGATGGGAGGTCGCGTGAAGACGATTCTAAGACCTCCGCAAATTGATCGGTCTGCTGCTTTGAAAGGCTGAAGGGATCACCAGGGAAAGGGTCTGTGAGCACCTCCCAAAGGAGGGAGGGATGTTCATCCCAAATAGATGAAAGACGTCCGAGGGATAAAAGGTCGGCATCGTGAATGCCGGAGAGAAAGCCAGCAGAGGCAGGCCGCCGACACCCGTTTCCCTTTGCGTATCTGCCCTATCTGCAGCTGTGAGACAGCCGTCGAGCTCCGCGATGTTCTCGGCGTAGCTTTCGTCGGTCCGAAGGGGCAAGTCGTAGGGATCGTATTCGCCTGGCCGGTCCTCTGCTCTTCGATCTCCTCCTCTGATAGTGACCAGCGGAAAGTGACCAACTGTCTGACCATCGTAGCTGTAGTTGGCGACGATGTGACAGATCTTGCAGCCGCTGAACCCTGTCGGACCCGTCATCCGATTGATCTTCGAAGAACCTGGTTGATCTGCCGCCGCAGCAACTAGCCAAGCTCGCCACTGAAACCATTCCCTCGCATTCCCATCCCACATCCACACGCCCCGTGCCGCTCGGGCAAACTCCTCCAGGATAGGCCACAAGAAGGAGTCGATATCGATGGGATTGTTGGGTCCAGGAATCATCGTTCCGATGAACGATTCCTTTCGTAGAAAGCGTTGATCAATCTCATTGTTGAGAGAGGTGACCATGACAATCCACGTGTTGGACTGCTTCTTGTCGATGAGTTGAGATCCGTCCGTGCTAAGAATGAAAGCATCATGTCGGGGATCATCGAACATTCCTTCTTGTCGAAGGTATCGATGTGTCGCACCGTCCGGCCAGTCTTGAAAGCGATGTTCAGGCGTATCCCACGATTGCGAGGCCCACTCGGCTCTGTCGTGCAAATACGTGGATCCGTTACCAACAGCAAACTTTGCTCGAATTCGAGGAAGCAAGGGGATTGTCACGAATTGCTTTAGAGGCTTGCCGTTGGCGTCGAACCGTGAAGCACCACAGGGTCGGCGCTGCCCCTTCCTGACCGTGTTGCAGTACTGCAAGTTGGCGTGTGGTCCGACGAAAGCCATGCAGGACTTGGGACACATGTCCCAGCGCTCTTCGTACAGCTGACTGACTTGCCGGACCAGAGACGCCGCCTTATCTTTCCCAAGGATGTGAATGTCCTGGCCCAGACTTTTGGCAAAGTCCTCCTTATCGCGGGCGAAGCCATTGTACTGCGCAACGGTGCCATCCGTGCGCACCCAAGTGCGAAAGTGCCCTAGCGTCGCCTTTTGGCTGGGATCGAGCTGATCCACGAAGGCGAGCGGTGAGGTTGCTGGGCTTGGGGGGCGAACAGGACGCGGACCAGGATTGTAATCGCCGACGAGCGCATCGAACTTTGCTTGTGCATGTCGGCTGAGGGTGCCTCGATCTTGAGGGATCTCTGCGTCTGCAGGTTCCGCTTGGCTACCTTCACTCGGTACTGACCCAGCTGATCGGACAGCCTGACTGTCGTCGTCGTCTTCGCCGTAGAACAGGCCCAGATCTTCCGCGATGAGCTGTTCAGGATCGACCTCCACATCATCCAAGTCTCCATCATCCAAGTCCCCTCATCTTCTTCCTCCATGGCCTCCGAGCGATCCGACTCAGACGCCCCCGTTTTCGCTTCGCCCTCCTCCCAAACAGTGTTCAGTTCGCCATCCTCGAAGTCATCGTCCATCTGGAAGTCATCGTCCATCTGCGCATCTCCCTGAGCCGAAAACGAAGGCGGCTGATCATCTTGAAGTCCGAGGTCAGCACTGTTGTCGTCGAGGTAGCGGAGATGATCTTCTTGGGACTGATGGTGGCTGGACTGAGAGTCTACCCAGGCTTGAACATGATCCTGAGAGTTGTTGTCTTGAGGTAGCTGGAGATGACCGCCGCCACGAGTGTTGTTCGTCGAAGCCGTGCTGGAAGAGGAGGAGAAATCTACTGCCTCGGCCACGATGGCCACTCTGTTGAGCTCGATAGCTGAGGTGAGGAGTGCCGGTGTTTGCTCCCCTCTAAAGCGGAGATCATTCACGGCCTCCTCATCTTGGGCGAGGTGTCGGTCTCGGGTTCGGATAGTGACTTCGCGAGGAGGGGCGGTGCCGTGAGTGCACCTGCTGTAGCAGTAGCAACTCGTCGGCCGTTCGCGTCTTGACGGGGGCATGGTTGTTGGTGATGTTGGTAAGGAGTAAGGACTGCGCTCATCATGGAAGCGGGTTGTTGTCTTGTTGCTATGCAGTGAACATGTTCAGAGCTTAACACAACTGCAGTATCACCAGAGGATAACTATGCACAGTCGGCGAAGAGGCTGAAGGCGAAAGAGACGAGTATGTAATCTATTAGAGGGGCCTTAAACGAAGTCGAATGTTGCTGAGGGAGAACCGGGCTTCTAGGCTGATCGAACAAGCTGACAGTCTGACCCTCCTCCTGCTGCCGAAACTCAGCACCATCCCACCGCAACATGAGCACGCGCGGCCTCTGTCCCGACACCCACCCCGGCCCTCGGTAACACCGAAACGAGCGGAGTTTCCGAGAGCGATATCTGCGCCCCACTCTCCCAATGCCTTGATCATGGTGGGGTGGAGACCTCGAGGACACCGAAAGTCTCGGCGTCAAGTCCGAGGCTGGCTGCGAGCTCAAGAAGCTGATCGGAGCGGTAATGAACTTGCTGGAAATGGAGACCTCCTCGATCGTGACGGTCTCGTCCAGAGTGATGCCGACGCTGGTGTGGCTGATCCGACGGAAGTTGAGACCGGACTTCTCGGCCTCGGCGTGAACGCGGACAGAGCCGACACCCGCCTTGCTGAGGTCGATGGTGAGGGTGTCAAAGGTTGACGACGCGTGCGCCGATCTCGGTGAGCTCGTGCTTCAGGAGACGGGTGAGGCCGTGGGTCTTGGCGGCGATGCGACGGAGACCCTCAGGGCCGTGGTAGACTGCATACATGGCGCTCATGTTGACGAGAAGAGCTTGTGCGGTGCAGATGTTTGAGGTGGCCTTCTCGCGACGAATGTGCTGTTCACGAGTCTGAAGGGCGAGACGGAATGCGGGCTTGCCTGAAGAGTCACGACTGACACTTACGAGACGACCGGGGATACGACGCTTGAGCTTGTCGGTGACGGCGAAGAAGGCAGCGTGAGGGCCACCGTAGCCTTGGGAACACCGGAACGAGCCGAGTTTCCGAGAGCGATGTCTGCGCCCGACTCTCCCGGAGGCTTGATCATGGTGAGAGCGAGGAGGTCCGTGGCGGCGACTACGAGACCACCGAAGCTGTGAATGTCCTTTGCGAGACCGCTCCAGTCGAAGATGCGGCCGTTGACGTCTGGTCGAGTCTGATGCTCTTGGGGAAGGCGTCGTGATGAAGGCGTCCATGTCGCTGTATCCGATCTTCTCGAGCATGGCCCTGAATGTGGGCGTGCGTGGGCCGAGATACCTGTGTTCGAAGGCATCGAGTGGCGCGAAGAGTGACTGTGCGACCTCGCTAGATCCGAGCTGAGGCGCGTTGAGGGTGGACTGATGTTGCTAGAGGGTCGCTCTAGAGGTGGGACCCGCTGAGCGAGCGAGAAACGTCCGTGCTGACAGCGCTGACAGCAGCTGCAGTGAGCACTGGAGAGCGACGCGCCGAGCCGGAAAGAGTCGTAAGAAGGAAGCTGTGAACGTGAAGGAAGGTATCAGTGACGGCGGACATACCAGTCATGACGAGGGGAACTCACAAGATCAGGAGGGCTTGACTCGAAGGCCCCAATCCCCAACGTCGAGACCTCCCGCGACTCTCTCAGGACCCGGCGGGGGGGTCCAAGACCTTCTTTACCGAGAAGCTAGTCGTAGGGTGGTCCCTTCGATGGGGATGACTGTTGACGAAGATAGCTGCTGGCGTAGACATGTGGGTGTTGTGGTCTGTGCCCTGTGGAGTCAGGCGGTGAGGGGCGACTGGCGAGAGAAGAGCGGGCACCGAGTACCGAGTTGCACCTCAGAAAATGCTAAGTCGCAAGTTGCATTGAGGAGCGTCTGGAGGGCGTCCTTGATCGCGTTGTGATTCCTTGGAATTTGTGGTCGAGGAAGCGTGATTGGAGGAGGAAGGATGCCGCGTTTGGTCCGCGTTTCAGTAGGGTCTCAGAACGCTGCTCAGACATCAGCACTTCAACAGCGTCTCATGAGCGTCTCAGCCGCTCCAGGTGCGTCTCATGAGCGCCCAATTTTTCCTGAGATTCACCTATGTTGTGACAAATGACCAAAATTCATGATCAGCTTCGCTCAGTGAGCCTCGGCGCACGGTGCACGGACCTTCGCGTTTAGGGATCTCCGCGATCAGTGCGTATGAGAAAAGAGTCAAGTGCAAATATCTTTAAGACATCGTGGTATAGCGGCGCAGCTCGATTTGTGCCAGATCTCAGTGCTATAGGTCAGCCAGCCCATCTCGGCTCTCTGATCAGTAGTGACCTCGTCAGCTCCAAAGATGACAGAGCTCCCTGGACTTCTTTCCCCACAGTTCCACGGGGCCAGACGTGGTTACCCGACCTGAGCACCCAAACATATACACGCACAGACCTGCCTACATCGGCTGATATGTGAGTGGGGTAGAGTCGAGCCCAGGAGGCATCATGGTCCAGAGCTGAAGATAACAGAGGTGAAGTTCTAGAAATACCTCCACAACATGTGCTATGCGCTGCTGCTCACAAAACTTCGATTTCGTCTCCTCCCTCTTCCTCTCCGACTTCTCCCTCACCATCTTCCTTTGTATACTCCCACTCGCAGAGCAGTCGTCGTTCACGATCATGGATCTTTACGCTCGCTTCGACTTGCCGCCGCCTCCACCTCCCACTGTCTTCTCTCGAGACCATACACTCGGACGAGCCCGAATGCCCAACTTCACCAGTGTCGCAGAAGTCTCCCAATTCGTCGACAACTCCATCGTCTGGCGACATTCGAAAGGCGCGGATGCTTTCCTCATCTTTTCGATCATCTACACGGCCAGCATCATCACCGTCGTCTCTCTCTTCGTTAGTCACAAGATGTACAACCGCGCCTGGTGGGTGTTTCGAATGGTCCCACGAGGTCACAGCACTACGGTCATACCCAACGTGCACAACGCTTGGACGCTCTTCATCGGTCTCTACGGGCTGCTCCTGCTTATATCCTTCGTTCAGAACACATCCATACGATTCGAAACGAGCCGATACCCAACAATGGATTCTGGATAGGCATGTTGTGGGTACCGATTGCTTTCGCTGTCTGTATCAGACATGGGAATAATTGCGGCGCGAGTCACCACCGGCTCAGCAACCTTGGATAGCATTCCAGGCCAATCGTGCTTCGACTAATTCCGTCCTGGCTCGTCAACGTCATCTGTCTGTGCTTTCCCGGACTTCCAGCTCTCGCGACTTTGGCTCCGATCATCACTGGAAACGCTTTCCTCGAGCGCGCAAGACACGGATGGAAGAATTGGCATGATAGCTTTGACGGCGCTTCTGAGCTGACTAGGGACATGGTGTTGGACGCTCAACAGTAAGTGAGGTTTCAAGCAGGTATTATTTAGATTCAAACCGGCTCACGGGTCTCAATGCTTAGATCTTTCACTCCAGCATCCATGGAGCCTACTACATCAGCATCGCGTTGCTGATGTGGACCATAGCTTGCATCCTCTTTGGGGGACTGTACACCTATTCATCAACTTCGTTCATTCTGGACCTTCGGAAACACCTCAGATACAAGCGCAACAACGTCCCCGCTCAAAGACCCAGGAACTCGGCCAAGCCATTCTCTACCAACCACTCGATCATGAAGGCAACCCAGGAATCCGAAGGGCCAGGCAAAACCGAAGTCATGTGGCAGCAAGGAGACACGCATTTCTCTGAGACTGGCTTGGGAAATGGCTTCATCAGCAAAAGGAATGATGAGGTGCACAGGCAAATTCGAAGCCAGATGTTCACTGCACGGGAAGCGGCACAAGACCGCTCTATTCCTTCTTCCCTCCCATCGCACCGTCAAAGACCATCACTCGACTCGAGATGTCTGAGGCAGATAAAGTTCTGCGTTACTTCACTAGTAAGTTCCATCATGCTGATTGTTGACGCTGTTACTATATCCGCATCTGACATCTACTTTTCACCGTTTCTTCATCAGTTCAATCCAGTGAGTATGATATTCTCGGCGCTCGTGAGGTCCATCCCAAATTCGACTCTGACTTCCTGTGAATCCTTTTTTCCTCCCGTTGATTTCAGTGAGCGTTATGCTAGGCTTCCTGCCTTCGTCGCCGATCTCATCGTCATGATCGTCAGATCTTACCCCGCGGCCGAAGCGAATCATTACGAGCACGCTGAAATCGCGAGCTACATAGCAGCTGCGGCTATCAGCTTTATCAGTGGCACATGCCCCTTCATGTCAGTCACACACGCCACCTTCGAAGCCTCTTTGCCGCTCTCCTTCACGCACGACGTGTAGAGCAGGGCAAATTTGAAGATGACGACATAGTCGCTTTCAGCAACGTGGACGTTAAATGGAATGAACCCAAAAGATATTCCCTCACTCTCGTTGCACACGGCTCAATCATTAGACTTGTTCTGAAAAGAACTTGCACCTGCAATGCAATGAGCCAAAGGCAGATCGTAACAGCTGCTTGCATCGCAGTATACACTACTTGCTAGCACTTTTGAGCATGGAATCGACGGAGAGCGTTTTATCGTTCTGGTATAGAAGGGCAAACGTCCTACACGGCTCTTCCCAGTTCCTTGACATCTATATTCCGTACACTCCATCAATCGCTGATCCAGATACTATAGCACGGCTTTAGATGAATAGATGCGTTTGCTTTACGGCTTTGAAACGTACGTCTTCCAATATCCATGAGGTCGAGGGCGCGGATTGATGTGGACGCGGACAAAGCTTCACGATAGTCGATGGTATATGTCGCTTTTCCTGTAAAGGGTTGCGGCTACCCTCATCAGACTACTCACCAAGAAGGATTGTAGGCCGGAACGTGTGCAAGAAGTAGTTGGAAGAGTGTGAGAGGAATAGAATGAAGTCATTGATTGTCCAAAAGGCAAAGAGTAATAGCGGGAAGATGAGAGTATTTATATGTCAACGAAAACTGGAGATAGGGGCATTGTGAACGTAGAAGCGTAGGAACGTATATGAAGAAAGCCGAACGGAAAGGATGGTTCCTGTCCAAGAGGCAACAGTGTGGTGGTTGCGAGAAGAGAGGGATGAAGACGACCAATGCTTCATTTGACGACCAGATCGAGAGGGCACGAAGCCCATCATGCTCCCCATATCCAATATCGCGACAGTATACACGGAAGCCTTGCTCTCCGCTAGTCCGCCTCAAAGTTGCGGTCGCCGATGGGGAGAGATACGTGTGCAGTGTGCACAATGATGACAGCGATAGCGACAAGACTGGAGTTGGAGCGGAGGCTGCCGTAGACAGAGAGTGCACGGTTCGTGTTGTGGGGAGTTGGAGTGGTGCTATGTGAGAACGAAAATAAGCAAGAATGTTAGGCTAATTATGTCAAGGGACAAGAGAAATTGAGAGATACAAAGTTCTACTCGATGATCTGAGGAAGTTGTTAGTGGAAAGATTTAGCGCAGCTCCTGCGGGAGGCTTTTCATAGCTCGTTCACTCCGGCCTCAGGCATAGCGAGAAGGAAGCGCAAGACCTACATCAATGTGATTCGTCCCGGGTGGTGGTCAGCGGGCTGATGGTCGCACAGCCAGCATACAGTCAACCTGGTTGCCCTCCTCTTCCCAACCTTCCGGGCCATCGTCGCTTTCTTCGCCGGAGATTCGCTCATTTTGCATCGGACCAAGGCACTCAGAGAGCGACGTTTCTTGACAATACATAACAGAATTCAGCTTCCTCGCGTCGCGCTCTAGACCACTGGCCAAGAGTAATGAGCATCGAATACTGACAGATCTCACAGGGAAAGCGGCCTTCAGAATCTGGATTGACTGTCTTTGTTGTTGCGACCTATTCACTGAGTCCTCGAAGTCATGGACCATTTGAGCGGAGAGGACCATTCAACAACCTCAACGACGACATGGAATGTATTAAACAATACATATGTATTGCTTGGGAGAGGTGCAGCGGGGTAAGGATGCGAGACTGAGACAAAAGAAAGGATGACCGGGAATGCGGCGAAGAGAGTCAAGAATCGTGTCTGACAAAAGATCACGAGAAGGTCAGGAAGTCGAGTTCGTAGGCGCGATGTGGAAGCAGGAGCAGGGTATCACTGTGAGCGAAGGAGAGGGCGACAAAGCAAGCCGTTTGGTGAGTTCTGCTACTCGCCTTCGCTGATAGCTTCGTCAAGGTAACCAATCTGGCCGGAATTGCTACAGGTGATTGACGGCTCGTATAAACGATGGTATGCGATTCTCGAGGATGGACAAACTGGGAAAAGGGCTAGTATACGTAATCTTGGCCATGTGCTGGGGGAGTTCAGCTGCTAGCCCTCTCGTGAAGGTGTGCAAGAAGCAAGTCTCGGATTTCGGGTCGAATTTCTGGAGCTCGCGACGAGCTTCAAAGACTTCGAAAGGACACATTTCAGGGCTTTGACAACCCTCTCGCAGAGTTCTCGTCGTTCAGCCGGTGCGGTGCGACCGCCATCACTCCAAGGAGGAGCATAACGAAGGAGAAGTGGGCTTCATGTTGGGGTAGTGGTTGCAATATTGTGAGACGGAAAGTGTTCTATTGGGCTGTGATTGAGAGGAGATAGATAGGGAAATGTGATGGAACTTCTACAAATTCGCACGACCTCAACACTCCCAACATCTTCGCACGCCATCACTCTCGAGATTCGTGAACGTCTGCACTCTTTTGCCTCATCGTCATCGATTTCCCTGTTGCACGTCTTCCTGAAGCTCGCAATGATCCATCACTCCTGTCGTCGATGTGGTCATGGTGGTTGCCGTGATGACGCTTCTAGCTGTCATGGCCATAGGCGGGACCCATGTTGCTCGGGCGCACCATCATAGCGGCGTCGCTGTTGATGAAGGCGGGAGCGAACGAGATCGACGATGAGACTGCAGAGAAGGTGCAGAAGGTTGACGCTGGTCTGCACGTTTCTGGCATCTGTTAGAGAGGGAGAATGACAGAATGAAAGCGTAAAATGACCCGATCTTTGCGTAGCGGAGCGTGGGAATTTCAAGAACGTTACGTATCTTCACCCAACTCCCAATCCCAGCTCGTAGTCCCTGAGTTTGAATTTTTGATTATGTCTCGAGACAATATCCTGTACAAGGTCACTGGTAAATGGGCCGCGTCCAACTTCAAGCGTACCCAGCATCCCCATCAGCAGCAGCAGTAGTAGTAGCTACAGCAGCAGCACCACCGAAGTCTATAGCAGCATCGCCGTCGCCCGAACCTGCACCAACACCAGCTCAAGCACTCCTTCACCCGATCCCATTCCTTCCTGCTCCTGCTCGTCTCATATCCCCCACCCCTCGGCAGACTTCACCAGCAACCCAGCATCCATCATCCTCCCGCGGACCGACCTGCAGCACCCTTACCCAGATTCAACCCACGATCACCCCATCTTCACACCACGAACACCGTACCTATTCGAAGTCCGCAATTACCAGCCCAATGGCACGCATCGCGTGCGGCTCTTACGCGTCCGCTGCCATTACCTCCGGGCGTACTCCCACCTCTTCCGCCGCTGCCGGAGCTATGTTCCGCCTTCGATGATCATGGACAATCGGGCGGGATGGAGTGGGAAGGTGTAGCGTCATCCGCACGTAATGTGGGACCGTCGATGGATTCCGTCTGACGGGATCGAATGCACCAGGTGGAACATCGAGGATCGGGGATCCCTCTTTTTCTCCTTCCTCCTCTTCGTCGAGATCGGCTGCGCCTGCTCCGTCGAGTGATCCACATGCGGCGGACACGACTTTACCTTCGTACGAAGATATGCTCGTGGAAGCTATCATTGCACTCGAAGCGGCTGATCTGGTCCACCGTGCCCCCACATCCAAATACGCAGTCAACAGTGTCTCCCGCCTCGTCCCCTCTGCCACTGGATGGAGACCGGTTCCCACTCATGAAGAACTTCCATCCCTCTGCATCCGAGGCTCATCAGACGTCTTTGAAGCGCGAGAGATGCCTGAAGATTAAGAGCTTGTACAAGTTGAATCCGGACTTCAGTGAGTCTCTATCTGCTATGGAGGAAGGAGGACCGAGGAGACCTGGGATGGGGGATCTTTTGGCTCGGCTGCTCTCGGATACAGTGTTCTTAGGCTTTCCGTCGTCATCTTCTCCCTCGCCTTCGCCTGCATCGGGCGGCGCGGTTCGCCGGCGCTGATGATTCCGATACCGAAGAAAGACATGGGCCTGCTCTGAAAGCGTCCTATCTCCCCTGTGCCGTCGATGTATACGGTTCCTGGTTCGAGCGGGGCGAGTTGGCCGATTCGGCTTGAGATAGCAGCTGTGTATTCTGTGCATCTCGTTGGGGCCATTGGTGATGCCGGGGAGGGGGGAGCGGTGGAGGTATTGGGGGAGGGGGAAGTGGTGATTCTCCGTCGGGTGAGGGCAATGCGGAACGTGGGGTGGATCGAATGGAGTTCCGAAGGAAGATACGACACTCACCATTCTCGGCTTGCACCACCCTTGCTCGAGTCTCCTCCCCTCTGCGATGATGCAAGCTGCAAATGCGTATACTCGCTCGGGAACAGTCTGCCTTCCGGGAGGCGTTCTGGGTCGATTCCCTTTGCCGGCTAGTCACACGGCTGAGCAGAGGAAGGCGGTCGAGAGGGAGTAGAGGGCTACAGCAGGTAATCTGTGACTACTATTCAGGCACAGGCTCAAGCCAAGACGCGGCTGCTCAAACTCAAACCCAGGTGCAGGTTCAGGCTCAAGCTCGGGCGTAGAATGAGGCGGCGAAAGCGAAGCGGGCGGGAGTTGGCCGTCATCAGCGATTGCGGTGGCGGCGGTAACGGCGGCGGCGGCGGCGGCGGCTGCGAACGCTTCTCCATTGCCTATGCATAAATACTCGTCCGTTCTGACACCTGCCGCGAGCAGCCAGAGTGCTGCGCAGGTACAGACGGAGTTGGAGCGGCTTATGGCGTTGCTGAATGTGCGTGGGGGAAGTGATGACGAGGAGGACGAGGAGGGGGATAGTGAGGAGGAAGGGACGGGAGAAGGGGAGAAGGGGAGAAGGGGAGAAGGGGAGAAGGGGAGAAGGGGAGAAGGGGAGAAGGGGAGAAGGGGAGAAGGGGAGAAGGGGAGAAGGGGAGAGAAGGAGAAAGAAAAGGGGAGAAGGGGCCTGCTGTGGGGTTATTGCTGTCTGAGGTTATGCCTGCCAGTGCGAACGGAACAGGCGTCCCTGTTGCGGCTCCAGCTCCGGCTGCTACCTCACGCCTCACGCCTCACGCCTCACTCCCTGCAGCGACTTGGACTTTGGCACCGGTACCAGCAGCGGCAGCGGGTGACTGCGAACGCCGCTCCGTCCGAAGCGATTCAGAGCGAGCTTCAGCAGCTGACAGCCAGTCCGAAGGGGAAAGGCGGGGATAATGATGAGGACGACGATGATGATGATGAGGAAGAGAAGGAGGATATATAGCAATGAGGAAGAGGAGTAAAACCAGTGATAAGCCACAACGACACTCAGTAGCGGACAGCTAGAGCACGCAACTGGCCTCTACGTCGGCTTCGAATCTGCTGAGTGCTGACCATGTCCATCATGGTCGGACCACAATCTGAACTGCATTCCGAGGTCAGGGTAGCTTTGATGTCTCTAGTACTTGAGACCTCATCGCCTAATCTTTGAATGTCTGCAAAACGATGCACGACCAACGAGGAGACAGGGAAAGAAAGAGAGGTGAATGTACACCGAAACATGCGTTTGTGTGATGATGTATATGACCGGAACAAAAGGCAGAGACGTCGACATAATCCAGCTCGAAGATGCGATGACAATACTTGAAAGGATCGATCCAGACCTTGGTGAAGTAATGTTGGTGATGAGTAGAAGGAGAGGCGCGCGCGACGAAGAGCGGCGCAGCGCAGCGCAGCACAGGAGGACTGAGCTGGTTGCAGCTGGCGGAGAGGGAAGGCGCATCCAGAGATGTGGCACTCAGTGGCAGGTATTGTTAGGGTTGAAAGGGCAGCAGCCCAGTGGAGAGCCGCAGCACGAGTGCTGCATTTTGATGCAGTTTTGAACACATTTGGGTACGTTTCGATCGTGCCGGCACACAGTTTTGCAGTTGGGAACGGGGACCCCGTTTCTCTGTAGTGGTGGAGATTCAATAATTTCAATAATTCTGACGTCAGAAGCGGGCTTGGTGCCTTGATGGAAGAGGTGTGAGTATGCTTGGACTGACCTTAGGAATCCAGCCTGCGTTCTGGCCTCCTTTGCATGTCGTGCACTTGTCAGCGCAAGTGACGACGTCGTTGCTTGCCATCGTGTGGGCATCGCAACTATGGTAGCAGTCAGCGTCAGGCATTGCCCTCTGCTTTCAGCGAGTAAAGGGTGGAAGTGAGTTGACAATGAAAACAGAGGTGTGATGAGACGATGCTACTTGCCTTGTGAAGACGAGCAATGCTGGAGTGGCCATTGCTAGCGTGGGCACCGCCAGCCAGTAGAGCGAAGGCGACGGCAAAGACAGTGAAGAGGGCTACGAGCTTCATGACTGTAAAGGGAGTGGGGAAAGTGTCTAAGGAGTGGTTCAATGAGTGAGAGACGCAGTGGGTAGGGAGGCAGAGAAGGATGTAAGGGAAAGTTGATGGGACTTTACCTAGGAGAAATCGACCTCCGCCTTTATGTACCATTTCGCCCATTCAGAGCCATCTTCTGTCCGCAGCAGGCAACCGGCATCTGGTAGAGTATGCGTGTACATGACAGCAGACAAAGAACTCATCTTGCAGATGAGCCAACACAGAAGGTAGACGTCGATCGAGGACGGAAGGCGTAACGCGTACAGCTGGGGGTGATTTTGTCACATATGTACGGCCCAAAGCCCGAGAGGCATGAGATATGAGATATGAGGCTACCTGCTACATGGTTCATTATCATTTTCAAACATCAAATCCTCAAATCCATTCCGGTGCAACTCCCTCATCCAGCCCTGTATAAGTCTGCCAGTGCAATTACCGTCCTCATCCCGGCCTTGCTTAAGCCCGCCTCAATGCCTCAATTTCCGCCCGCAGCGACTTCCGCCTTCCGTCAAACCGCTTCTCATTCACGGCGCTACTTCCTCTTAGTCAGGCATGCCACTGCCAGTAATGTATCACTGTACTGGTTCGGAGAGCACGCAACGACACCTCGGCTGCGCCCATGTCGATTTTGAGGAGTCGGACCAAGCGAGTCAGAAGGAGGTCCAAATCGATCGTCCGTCACTCACATTCACCTCATTTCACCTCCGGCGATCGCCTCGAGGATCACCGATCATCTTCACATACTTTACCCCCATGTTTTGTTGCTGTGGCGTTGCCTCTGCGACATTCAGTTTCGACGGCCTGCTCATGAGTCATGCTATGTCCTTCTTACGGTGAAGCTGCAGTTGTACACAGAAACAACCCTTCCTCGATGATCTGGGAAATCTATGGTTCTTCTTTTCGCTTTTCGGCAACCTAGCAATTGGAGGAGTGATCCAAAATCGATTTTGCAAATCTGACATGGACAGCACCTATCTAATATGAAAGCAAGGTGGGGAGATCGTGAGGAAAGAAGGTTGAGAGACTGAATGGTTCGAGATGAACGGCGCAAACGAAACGGATGGAACGGCTTGGTATTCCCACGGCCCAGATTCACCAATTTCGGCTATAGGCAGACGGCAGATGGGAGGTTATGAAGTGTGAGAAAGAGCCTCTTGCACTGTTGCTGAGCTTGCTGAGCTGAACCGGGCGGCAACCGTGCTTCATGTACATCGCCCTGGGAAGGTCAGGGTGTTCGGGGTCACTCATTTTGATGTAGCAATTACAAGTACAATGCTTCGGAGGCACCAGAGGCTAGAGGCGCTCAGCCAATCTCACCTTGTCGTCTTTTGGCTCATCGATCGCTACCAGCTCACAGTGCTTTGCAAATTGCACGGAGCATCTCATGTTTCTGTCTTGTGCTCTTACCCATTCCCGAACTTGTACTTAGTGAGGTCGAAGACAGAAAGTATGAATTCCAGCAGGAAAACCTCTACTTCTGTCATCATCACCACTCACCAGCCTCTCGCCTCCTATATCCCCTCCCCATCTGAGCTCTTTCCAAATCTGCAGCTCCTTCCTCACTATTTTCATCGTCTCGGGAACCCCACCTTCCTCTGAACTCTCACCCGCCTTTCACCATTCCGCTCCATCTGCAACAGCAGCGCAGAGATGATCTTCACCTTCCGGACGTTCGCGATATCGCTTCTTGCGGTTGTCAATCTCGAGGCTATCGCAATTGATCTTAAGGTCCCCTGCAACGTATTCTCCACAGAAGACCTCAAGGGTGCGGATATTCGGCCCATTAAGAACATCTACACTTTTGGAGATTCGTATACAGGTGAGCTCTTCTTAATCATTCGAAGTGGCTCATGAATGGCCCCGACACCGTAATTAATGACATCGTTCCCTTCCTGTAGACAACTGCAACGCAGCCCGTTTGGAACTCAATGCATTCGTCAATGCCGTCTTCCCTTTCCCTAATGCCCTCCCGCACCAATAGGTCGCGCTGACAACGGCGTGGCCTGGCCGGACTTTGTCGCAGACTACAGATCGGACTGGAACGTTCAAACCTACGCCATCTCGTGAGTTGATACTGATACGTCTGTTTGATGGCTCCCTGACCGCTGACAGTACGTTTTTCGGCTCTTCGTAGAGGGGCAACGTGTGATAATCTTCAACAGAACCAAGGCAGCGTCGACATGGCGGGCCAACTAGGGCTTTTCGCGACTCGCTTCCACACCTCGAGCGTTCCCCTGGGCCTCACAGACGACCCTAATACGACGGTCGCCACTCTTTTGATTGGAGGAAACGACATCATCTTGATGCAAAAGAAGGCATGGGGGACTCTGCCTCCGGTTGCCTTCAGCAACGGCTCGATCGAAGGGACGTCACTTTGCATCAAGAGCAAGCTGGATATGATGCACAGTCTCGGCTTCCGTCGGTTCGTACTGTTCGAAATGCCACCCATCGACAAGAGTCAGAGGCTCGGCTCCACACCAGAACATGCCGCCTCAACAGCTGCATTGGTCAAGATAAGCAACGAACAGACGAAGCAGCACAGCACCGAGTTGCTCGAGAAGTGGAACGACGGTAGCACGATCAGCATCTTCCCAACTGTCAAGCTAGTCGAGCCTATGGTGGAGCTCAACTCGGCGTACGAGTTCAAGCATGGACGGGGAAAATACTGCAACTTGACCTGCCGCGACCCGTTCTCGTACGTTTGGACTGACGATATCCACCTATCGACGCGTGCGTTCCAGCTGCTGGCCAACGCGTTCGTACGGTTCTTGGATCCGGACTGGAAGTCTGGCGCTATCTTCTCGGACCTGGAGTAATATTCTCCTTCGACAACGTCCATCTTCCCAAGCGCCTGATTATGTCGCGATGCTGGATATTATGGGCTTCGTGCCCTTGCAGAATGGTCTGAACGACGCAGCGGTCGCTTTCCTTTCCCTTTCGGTCGTCACCATCACTGTGGCGCCCTAAACAGAAGACTCATCTTTCACTTTCTTCATGCGTCCCTAAGTTTCCCGTTCCTTCCCCTAGCTCTAGCCTCGTTTTATGAATGCTCTTGCTCGATGTCAATAGGTTCTCTCCTTTCGAATAATCAACCTTACTCTACTTCTCACATCTCCTTCAATTGCTTCTGGCACGAGCACACCGGTCCATATTCTTCTCGGTGAGGGTGGCGAAGATATTGAGCCATCTCTGAGCTGACTATCACCGTATGAGAAGCCGAAGACCGTACGCTGTGCAGCAAACCTTCGAGGGAACAATCTTGCTATTCTTGTTCATTTTACCGTGTATACTCTCTTGCAAACGTTGACACACGAGTCCCCCAATCAGAGGAGCGCAACATTTGATGCGGTTCTGGTAGATCATATGATCAGCTGTGAATGCCTTGCGCTTCATGACTTCGGTCCTCGTGTGACGTTCAAGTGAGTTGAGCAAACGTCAGTCTCCGAGAGCACTGTCTTCCATCATGGAATCCTACGTAAAGGCTGTGTAGGGGGCCATAATACAATCTGCTTGCCTCAGCGCATCCTGTTTACGTCGATGAATCTCAAGTTCGACATCGAATTCGGATCATGAAATGGTGTTGCTGCGGCATGCGGAACTGGGTCGGAAGGAAGATTCGAGTGCGCTCGCATCCATACGACGCCTTGCATTGAGGTACATAATAAGCATCGCGACGGCTTCTCAATTCAGGGTCTGACATACATACCAGTGATTGTAGATGCATGGCTCTACTAAAATACTAGCAGACGAGCCTTTCCCAGCCGTCACTCCTGATCAACTCGATGGAGCTCTTCTGCCTCAAGGTGCTTCCGTGTACGCACTGACCGTTCTTCACGGTCAAAATTTGCAGGACCTTCACGATAAAGACGCGGCTGTTGCTGCTGCCGCCGAGCTGTTTGATTTGGTACTTCTCGTCCGATTCCTACCTCGACCTTTGCTATAGAATCGTCCCGAAACAATACATGCTCTGGTGCGCCGCGGGGTGGACGACTCTGAGCACACACCCCGCCGTGGAAGTGGCGGATTCGTCCTCATCAGTCACTTTGTCGTTCCCGAGGAGGCGGAAGCTATCACTCTGACCGGAGGCCAACCTGTGCGGCGAATCTACGATGCCCCACCCGAACCGTCACGTCTACAGGCGGGTGAAGTTCGACGCCTGGTACAAAGCTGGAATACGTGGTGGGCGGCGCAGGAACTTGAAGGAGGCGCGGGTGAGGATGAAGGAGGACAGATGAGGAGGAGTGGGGCATCGTTGAGGACGTGATCGAGCCCATAGAAGATGGCAGGGCAGTACAGAGCATCCTTATCCAACGGTGATGAATTCAAACCTCAACTATCAGTGCAACTTTCTAGTTGTTCTCGGACACTTAAGACGAGAGATGTCGTCAGAGCTCTGGAAGGAGCTGATTGATGTGGGTGTCGAAAGGGCCCGGGGGGAAGCCAAACCGATGGCAGCACCCGTGCTTGCCCATTGTGCTTCCCGGCTCTTGTCCAGAAAGAAAGGCACTCCGCCGCGCGACCTGTGAGCCGCACAGCGAGCGTTCTGGGAGCGATCGACGTTGAGGTCTCCGAGGGCTTCCAGTGGGATGGAGAGGAACGTGAAGTCATCCATCCATTTCCGAATGGGTCCATAGCCGTGAGCTCGGCAGCTATCGTCGATGGCATCAGCAACGAGGCCCCAAACGCCTGTGACAGAGGCGAGGCTGAAGCCCAGGCACGTTTCCATGTAGTAGTCATCGTCGCTGTGTCGAACGACAGTGCCGGGCCATTGAGACACGTGCATGCCGATGAGCCGGAAGGCATTGGCAACGTCGCGAACTGCAGCTTGAGCAGAAGATGGAAGATGAGAATCTGGAAGGACAGCAAGGTATTAGAGAGGAGATCAGCTCGTAACGGATGATGATGATGGTGATGATAATCATCCCTATGACTTGAGCTAGCTAGTGACCTAGCTGGCAGATTGCCAGAGGTACTGTGTTCGAGCAGTGAGCTTTGCACGACGCAGGCAGCATTGAGGTTGAACTTTGATCGTGAATCGTTGGTTGAAGGGGGTGGAGGGGAAGGGGAGAGAACCTGAATGACTGAACACTCACAGTGCGAATCACTTCGCGAGCAGCGCCCCAAGAGCTTGTCCAGTCGTTGCTGGCAAGATGGTAGTTGATGCTTGATGTTATTCCAGCGCGAGGGCAGGAGAACTCTTGAATGGAACACCATTCTCCTGAACCCTTGGAACGATGCCCAAAGGGCTGTTCTGGGAAGGTGCAATGCGCTGTTGGATATGGTGGGAGGTGAAGGGTCCATCATAACAATCCGCGGCAGGCTCACCAGATATTGAAGCCGACATGACGGCGGTTGGTGGCGAGCACTGGCATGATTGTGCTGGATGAGAGTGGCAGGAAGGGATGTGATGCAGATCTGAAAGGTTGAGCACGATGCGATCACTACAGTAAGTATATTCGGCCTGCATATTCGGTCCGTGCCGTGCATATCCTAATTTCGATTACAACCTGCGAAAAAGAGATACAACCCAACAGATCTCACAGACTCGAAGTCTCGCGAGACCTGTTGGGTTGTCCAGTCTCTATGGCAGATTGCAGACCACAGCTGCCATCCACCGCCCGTTCCTGTACTGAGTCGCCTGTCGAATGACTGTGTGATGTTGGGCAGTCGACACCGATCTGTGCTGGTCTTGGGGGTCGAATACTACACGCTCGAGGAGGCGAGATGGTGGTGGTAGCTAGGTAGGACGAAGGAACTGACCTTGCCCCTTTACAGCACATGGTCAGGGGTTAAGAGGGTCTGTGCGTCGTCGATCTCATAACAGGGACACATCAAGTCACATCACGTCAAGGGCCCCGTGCTGAAAGCTGCTTGCGGTATACATACAGATCTCCTTTCCATCCCTAACCTCGAGCTGCAAGCTTCTGAATGGTACACCCAACGTTCACCACTGTTTTTGGCTGACCTTCTACGTTCTACTTATTCCTATCCCTGTTTTGTTACATCTTACAGCAGAACAACTTCTGTCGCAAATTCTCTTTTGGTTTTTCTAACCTCAGCCGCTCAGCGCTCAGGCAGCGAGTCGCGTTCCCGCAGCTTTAGCTGAAGTTGCAGGTTACGCTTATCCATCCCATCCACGCTTTTCCGTACTTTCCCTTTTCAGACCTACCACTCAACATGGAACTGCGAGCTTTACCCCATTCCCATCGCCAGTAAGTCCAGTGACCAGTTCCAGTTCCAGTCATCTCTCATACTGTTGAGCGTGCTGACCAGAATGCAAGTGTATCTCCCATTCAGATCTGGTAAACTGCGCAACCACTCCCTGCACGTTACTACTAGCAGCGCTACAACTCCATTTGGCCGGTCAACAGCAGAGGTATGCCATTAGCGGTTCATCCTGCCTTTTGGTCTTCTGCTGATTACTTTCTGCTTCTCACTCGCCCTCTCGACGTTCTGCTTCTAATCTGAATTTTAGTTACGTGTATTACGGGTTTTCATCCCATCGCCAGTGCCCAGTAAGTTCATGTCCAGGTTCGATCACGTTCCCATCCTTTATAGCGTAGGTAGTTGACCAGATCTACTGCCTATCCAGAGCGAGTCGGCGGACAACGCAAAGGTATCCTCGACTTCCCCCGCGCCGGTTCCAAGCCCAGTGAGCGTGCACCTCTCCATTGACCTTCTCATCACTGATCACTCCAATCTTCTGACTTTTGTCTTTGCTCAACTTTGCTCAGCGACACTCCTACCTAATCGGAAACGTACGAACGTGGCTTCAGCAACAGTACCAGCACCACTCACCAGCACGGCAGCACCAGCACCAGCACCAGACACTTCAACAGTATCAGCACCTGCAACTTGCTAACTTTCTGACCTACACTCTGCAGCTGACCACTCCTTTCTGGCCGCTGCTGACTCCTTATTTCTCTCCTACACAGCTCTTTCTCTTCCTGCAGTTTCCAATCGGCGCTCTTCTGCTTTCCAGATATTCAGAGCCGGGACCGTGATTCTACCCTTACCTCAAGTGCAGCAACGACGCAACGACGCGGTTTCTGACTGGCGTTCCTCTTCTATACTTTTTCGTATACATTTCGATGCTGAACTGCATCTGTCGTCTATGACTCTGCAGTTGACAGGCCGGCACCCATTTAGCGTTCACACACGAAGTGTAGATGCGTCACGCCTATACCTTAGACTTCACATGTATGACATTGTTTCCGAGCAACGGTAAGGACTAAGGACAGCGGTGGATCCGAACATGTTCCTTTGCGACTGTACGCTGACAAATTACATGGTTGGTGACCGGCCTCGCCCAGACCGAGCAAGAATCAGATTCAATCTGGACTCTGGAGCGCCTGACGGCTGACGCCTATCGCTGCTGTGGTACATACCGCCTATCTTTCACTTTACATTCTAACGCAACGAATCGAGACGCAGGCTCCCATTCGATCTGAGAAATCACGCTAGCGAATCGATTCTGCTGATCACTTTCTGTCAACCACCTTCGATCATTGATACTTGACTCTGCACGCTCAATCCAACAATCAAAAAGGGTCGCTGACTGCCAATCTTTTGATGTAAATGTTGCAGTGTTGTCCTCCCGGCTCCCCTCCGATGAAAATCTTCCCTTCTTTCTCCTTTACCTTCCCTTCCTTCTTTTATTTTTGCCAACTACCTTCTACGATGCTCTCCACTGAATTAGCTGCAGTTGCGTTAGCAGCACTTGCGTCCTGAAGTCTACGGAGTACGGTGAGTTTGCCTCCACGTCAAGTAAAAGAACAGTGCGCGTTCTGATTTCCCACACGCAGTCCCCAAACACTCCACCTCGCCAGTACGTCCAAGTCCAGCTCCAAAACCTTTCCACTTTTTCAAGCGTATGCAGCTCACAGCTGATCACATGCGTTATGTCATATGTGTCTTTTGCTCAGTGTGAGTCGGCGGACGCCGAGCAACCATCGTTCAACTTGGTGATCGTGCATCTCACCATTTGCAGCTGATGGCTTATTTGAACAACTCATCTCAATTTCCTCTTGCCCGACTTTGACAATGAACGCTCCTGTATCCCGTTTCCCTCACCAATCGCCCGGCAGCACCCGTGCGTCGTGACGGAACGTTCATTCACTATGACTGCGGACAGCGACAATCAGATGAATGCTCATGTGAGTCATGTCCTTCAACAGCAAAATCTGAATGCTCAACGCTCAACGTTCACCTCCCATTTCAAGTTCTCCATGCTTTTTGGTTGACCTTCTATCTATCCCTGTCAGGTCCAATCTTCACCGCTTCACCTTTTCAAGCGCAATCAGCTGATGATGCGTCAAGGGCCTCTTCTTCAAAGTGAACCTGTTGTCGATGGACAGCCTCATCCATCTTCCACCAGTCCAGCGCAAGGTGAGCAGTGAGTACGCACGAGCGTGCATCTCTCCATTTACCATCCGCCAGATCTTCTCTCTAACTAACTGATCTGAATCTCCTTCTGCTAACAGCTCAATTGCGCTCACCGACGCTTTAGGTTCTCGCCTTCCCCGCCTCACGCCTGGGAGCACCCGTGTGTTATGAGAGGACATACCATCATCAATCGACATGTGCTGATTCTCCCTCAGTCTGCCTTTTCTGAAGAGCTACTTTCATCGACCTTCCCGGTTCCACATCCTCATACCGCGCCCTCTGATGGCGACAATCTCGACACGCTCAGGCTCATTGAAGTCTCCCTGCCAGCCATCGTCGCGGACCGGAAGAAGTAACTCAACTCATCACTGATTAGCAAGGTGCCTTGCTGGTTGTGTGGCTGTTGCGGGCTGCGTCTCGCGTCGAGGTTGACATCGTGCCTGTGGGAAACATCGAGCGTTCTGCGTCATGTAGACCGGAGTTTAGAACGACGCGAAGTCAGAGCAGCGCCACAGTTCGCTCGGCGACGAAGCAAAAAGACGAGCGAAACCCAAGTGGTACTGGCGCTTTATCCCCTTTAAGGTGAGCTTAAATGACTTAATCGCTGCCTTCCAGAGTTATGCCTTGCTTAATCGGCCGTTCAGAGCCCCAGGTCATTACCATGCCGAAAATATTTTCTCTCTTACAGACCGATGCACGTTTCCGCGTCTTCTTGGAAGATCACAATGTGCGTCTCGAACCAGTGCTTGATGAAGAGTTCAGTTTTCGTATGCGTTCACAGTGTCCATCTGTGCGCAACTGTGATGCGTGTAAGGTGAGTGCGGTGTTCTTTCTATGAGCATATTGTCGTCCACGACTGATGAGCCACTCTTTCCCTTCTTATTCTATCTGACATTGTAGGCTGTAACCTGTACCATGGATCCATTTCATCTGAGATACTTGGGCTTGCCACTGACAAGTCAGCGGTTCGGAGAATCTGACGCGGTCTGGTAAGAGTGTAAGACTACGGGGGCCAGTCGGGCACAGACCATAGTACAAGGTTTGGCTAAGGACGCTTCCTCGATTCTGTTTATTCATCCTTCCGTGCACTCCGACCTTTCCTGACTCCTGGAGAGTGATGGCGGTGATGCCATAAGTTTTAACTCTGCCTTCTTTTTCTCACTGTCTTCACGGTCGTTGTCTTGGACGACCACCTCACTCGACCCGACATACGTCTAGGCTAACGTGCTCAGCTCTGACCTTTCTTGACTATCCCTTTCAGTAGATCTAGACTTTGTTCTGCTGGATCTTCCTTCGTTCTCGCACTCCCAACCATGATTCACATTTCTGGTTCAGGTTACACTTCCGGCGCTGACTGTTGATCTGAACTCTTCCTAACCTCATAGATCCCAGAACCGTAACAGATCTTCCAGACTCAGGCATTCAGGCACCGACCCACACACGTCCACAGCACTGTGCAAGGCGACGCATCAGTGCGTAATGCGCTCCCGGCTTCCCTTTTCAACCCCCACCTCAGCTTCTGAACGACGCAGGCCTTGACTTCGGGATCTCATGCTTTCTCTCTGCTGACTTTTTTTGCCCTTCCAACTATCGTTCTGCTACAGCCTGCAGCTTTTAATGTCCTTTCCTCCCAGGTCCTAACACCGGGCTATTAATGTAGGCGAGCCAGTCGTCCAGCACTTGGGCCGTCGGCGACTGACCCTCGAGGAGTCTTCCTCTCAGCAGTCGCATTTGCTAGAATCGATGCTGGTGCATGAGTGCTTCTGTGAGCCTTCCGCCCCGTCCTGTGAGTCTGTGTCTACCGGCTACCCAGGTGGTGGATGACGCTGATGGCTGACGCACCTAACCCATCCCTCCTTCCTGCCCTCTATTCGTTTACAGACACAATCTAAAACGGCAGGTGCGCTGGGCGGACCAGCGTTGTACTTCAATGCTTAGCATGCAGGCCAGTATGTACCTACCGTGGCGCTTCTCTGATCCTGCTAAAGACATGTTTGAGGTGAGCTCTTCTCTCCTGGGATATGCCGATGCGATCCCGAAGGCTGATGGATTCTAATCTCCTTTCAAACCTCGCGTACAATCAGCCGTCAAGACAGCGCGTCTATTTCCATCCAGTTATCGCTCCCTGTCCCTCGACGACGCAACACCTTTCGCAAAGCCGAAGAACAGAATCGACCTGGAGTACGACCGGACATCGTCTACGCCAACTCATGCTGGCGCAGTCACACCCTACAATCCTAATGCTGACGATCACGCCGTTACTTACACCGCCCGGCAACCAGGGTCAAGAAACGGATGGCGATCAAGGTTCTCCTCGACTCCTCCTCCTGCTCCAAGAAAGACAGCAGTCAGGCTGCAGGCAGGCTTCGTCAAAAGCAGCAATTACATATTTACATCAGCCAGCAATGACAAGACGGCAGTATCAACTATCAATACGCATCGCTTTACGACCGGAACGCACTTGCCAGTCCAGCTGATCTGAACGAGGGGAAGCGCGAACAGCACCGGACAGCTCGATTGTTGACGCGAGCGGAACCGGGGACGACGCGGACAACAGGTCAACAGGACAACGAAGAGGCAAGAATTTGGCTGGATAGCCCAACATCTTTTCATTCTGCTGACACTTCTCTCTGACTTCTGCTCACTGTTTACATTACGTGTACTCCACTTCTCAACTGACTTCCTTTTCAGATCCTTCCAGTGAAGCGACAGGGCTCATCTTCAAGTTTCGTTGAGATCCCCAGCCAGGACGTTGTCCTCCTTCCCACTGGAGGCAACCATCACCAATATCAATGACGCAGCCGTTCTTTCTGAGCCGTTCCCAACACGATTCAAAACGTTTGAGTTACGGATGGAGGTCTCCAAAGAAATCTGATGGTCCTTTGGGGTCTCCGTCCCTCCAAAACAGGCATTTGCTCACTCCTGCACTGTGCGCGATTACAACGCGAAGCGCCCTATTCCCTAGTTGGTTATATATGTCAGCGATACGCCACTTTCCCGAACTCTTTCGCAACAAACAAACAAACAAACTTCGTGTTGAGGATCAAATTGCGTCGATCAACCCCGACACAGACACCTCCATAGACAACACATGCCATCAAGTACTGAGCCAAGGACCACACTACAAAGATCAAATCCCGTGGACTCTCACTCTGTCAAGAAAAGGGTTGCAAGCTGTCATCACGGCTTCTCCTCTCCTCCATTCAATTATCCTTGTCGGGCTGATCTTCATGTAACCTCCGCAGCGCAGTTCTGGCCTAAAAGCGCTTCGTATCGAGCGTTGGAGGACCGAGCGCGGATCTTGTTCTTTAAGACAGAGGCCCAGGTTCAATGAGAGTCCCTCTGGGGTCGGGCGTTCGGACCTCGCGATCCGTGCACATCAGAGAATGAATCCTTGGCGCCCGCTGTGTGAGTACTACCGAGGCGGTCGGGAGCAAACCCTTTGTGGCCTTTAAACGGGAAGGTCAGCTCAGCTCGCCCAACTCATGAGGGAAGACCTCGGCGGGTTCGAAGAGGGCAGGTCCACCCTGCCAGGCATCAGCATGGATACATAATACGAATCAGAGAAGTCTCAAATTGAAATGAGGCACTCGAACACATTCACACGCGAGCCTTTTCGGCGTGAATTGACCTAGGGAGGTAGGAGGTAGGGAAGGTGTTGGAGAAGAAGACGAATCTCACTCACTGTCAAATCAATGTCTTTATAAGGGCTCTTCAGGGTCAGCTCTATAAACAAGGTCGCAGATTATTCCCCTTCTTCGGCTCCTTTCCTTGTTCGTCGCAGCCATGGACGAAATCGACATCTACACGCGCTTCAACCTTCCACCACCGCCGCCGCCCACTATTTTCAGCCGAGACCATAGCTTTGCAAGGGCCCGCTTCCCAAACTTCACCAGCGTTAACGAGCTCTCCAGCTTTGTCGATGGATCTGTCAATTGGATTTTTCCTCCTAGTATGGACCGCTTCTTCCTCTTCGGAATGACTTATTTCGCCACTATGGAGCTCGGTCTTTCCCTCTGCACTCTCTACCAGATCTTCTTCAAACGCTCCTGGTGGCTATTTCGCCTTATTCGACGTGGAAAAGGAGTGGGCAATTCCTTCCTGATACCAAACGTCCATCATTCCTTCGCCATCTTCATCGGCATATTCGGGTGGATCTTGGTGGTGCTCTTCGTCCTTTGCTTCGCCCTCGACAAGCAAAAGGTCAGCGTTCCGAATCCAGCCCTCTGGATGACGTGGATCTGGTCGCCGATCTGCTTCGCTGCATGGTACCAGACTTGGGGCATCGTTGCAGCGCGAGCAGAGAGTTGCGGATCGACATCATTCTTCTCAACGACCCGTATTCCCGCCTGGGCGTTCAATATCTTCTGCCTGGGCTTACCTCTCCCACCAGTTCTTCTAGCGATGGTCCCGGGGTTCTGGCCAACAATCACATTGGACGGGGACGAATGAAATGGCACCAGTGGCATAATAACTATGGCAGCAGCTCAATAGAGTTGAATCGGCAAATGCTTCTGGATGCTCAAGAGGTGAGTAAGCCCCCTCCATGAGCGCAGATCAAGACGAAACTGATACAACTCGTTCATGCTCTAAGATTGCCAAGGACTCCTTGCGAGGTTGCTACTTCGTCTCCGTTTCTTTGACTTTGTGGGCGGTCATCTGCATCGTCGCTGTCACGGCATACGCAATATCTACATGCATGCTCACCACCGAATTACGCCGGCACCTCAAGTCCAAGCGGTTGACCAGCGTACTCCAAAGCAGGCGACGCAATGAGGTACCTAAAACCCCTTCCTCCTCTATCGCTGTACCAGACACGGAATCGCTGGTCTCGATTATGCTGACAGTATGGGAACACACGACCACTGCCACTGCTGAGAGCACTTTCAGTTCGATCGGAAGATCGGAGTAGGAAACAGCCCGAGCGTTGCGGCTGGAGGACACTCGGCTGGAGGTCGCAAGACGACGCTACGAGACATCATCGATCAGCAGATTCACAGTTCCCTTTTTTCTGTCAAGGAAACGTTGCAAGACAGAACCACGTCATACTTTCCGCCCGTTGTTCCCTCTCAGGTGATCACAAAGCTTGGAGTATCCGAGGCTGAGACGGTCCTTTTCTATTTTTTCGGTGAGTGCATTAGTCCATCATCTAAGATCCAAAGCTCATGTCACAACACTCAACAATATTCGTTCCCTTTGCGTGTACAGTCCAATCTAGTAAGCACATTTTCTCATCAGGCTGCACCCGAGAAAGGAAAACTGACTGACTCGATTCTCGCATCTCACCACAGCGGGTATCATACTCGGAGGTCTGGGGTTAATCGGTAACATATTTTACGCCGTCTTCAACTTCTACCCGCGGCGGAGCGGAACAACTTCCAGAGCGCAGAGGGAACGGCCTTCTTGGCAACTTCTATTATTTGCCTGATCTTCGGGACAATGACCTCGGTATCCTCACTCACTCGACATTCGAGGCGTCATTCGCTGCTTTGCTTCATTCTCGTCGACGCGACTAAGTCTCAGCATCTATGCGGTGAACAGACGGATCTGCTGCCTGTGCGCGTGCAGGTAGATGGTGAGTTCATGCTCTATGACTGGATCGGAGGAGCTTTATGCAACAGCTGATGACCCGCCGCTGCTCCACTCTCTCCTTCACTTCCCACAGATGCTTTCCTCTCTTGCGCACCCTTCTCGCTCTCGAAGCGGGCGCGCTTATCTGCTGCGCTGCGCTGCGCTTTCCTCCTCGTCTCTCTCATTTGGTGCTCTCCTTCTCACCCTCGGACGGTTCGTCGATGCGCTTTTCTGTCGCTACTCGCGGTCCTCTTCCCAGCTTAGGAACCTCCTCTGTCTCGGAGGCGCTTTGGTCACCTTTCCTTCGACTTCTATCCCATGTAGAAACACCTCACAACTTCACGAGTGCTGCATTTGCCAGTGTTCTCAGCAATAAGGTCGCTACGATGAGCTAGGCACCTACCTGTGTACACAGTGATTCAGTCTTCTGGCTTGTTGCATTTGTGCATTTGTTTGTTTGTTGTTACGTAAGCAAACCTTGAAGCTGAGAAAGCCAGAAGGAGGTACTTTCACACATCGCATTTGATGATGGCTGATAATTCCGTTATCTGTTCCCTTTGCTCCGAGCTTCCACCAATCTCCTACACCCTATATTCAGCCACCCGGCATCTACACTATTAGATAAAGCTCGTCACTTTGCTCCTCCTCTCCATCGCCCTGAAGGAAAGGCAAGTCTAATCTGCTGCTATATTCCATATAGGGATGAGAAGCAAGCAACCCAATAATGAAAGGGGCCTTATATACAGTGCAGTGCCTTCATCTTCCCTACTTCTCATCCTTTCGATGAGCATCAAGTCTTGGGAAACAGGGCGGACTTGAACGAGAGTGGCGTTTCATTGAGAGAAAGGAACAGTCAAAACAGGTTTAGAAGAAGATGTGCTTGGCGTCATCGCCATTCTTCTTGTCCTTTCCATGCTTGCCGTGGCGTTTCTCTCCTTTTAACTCTTCCACTCCTCACCGTGGCCCTTCCCTCCCTTCTCAGCACCCTTGCCCTGCTCGCCCTTCTGTTCAGCCTCGCCCTTCTCAGCACCCTTGCCCTTCTCGCCCTTGTGACCGTAGCGTTCCTCTCCCTTATTGGCACCCTTGACCTGCTCGCCCTTTCATCCAGCCTCACCCTTCCGACCATAGCGCTCCTCACGCTTCTGAGGAAGCTTGCCCTTCTCCCCTTGCTCTTCCGCGTCCGCACCGTTGTCCTTCTGGTCCTCCTTGTCGTTCTCGTTCTGCTCTCCCGTTGCCTTCCTCACCCTCATCCTCGTCCTCGTCCTCACCCTCACCCGTGCCCTGTCCAACGTAGTTGCCGTTCTTGTCTCCGAAGGTCACCTTGACGTAGTTTTCGTTCACGATCCCAACCTTGCCCTTGCAACCTTCTTCATCGTTCTAATCTTTTCCATCGTCGTCCTGATCCTCTCCCTCCCTCTCGTTGTCCTCGCCCTCATTCTTGCCCTTTCCAGCGTCGTTGCCGTGTGTGTTCTCGGAAGTCCCTTGAGCATGACCGCCGTTGAGCTTCTCGCTGCGGCCAAAGACGAGGCATGATTCCGGTGTCGTCGGCGTTGATGCTAATAAGAGAGGACGCAATGGGCGTGGCGACCATGAGGGCACAGAGAATGAGAGAGAGCCTGGAGTTGAGTTGCATGATTGGCGAGTTGAGAGCATGGGTATGTGTAGATGCTTGTGAGTGCAGTGTGTGGGTGAGAGAGCGAGTGGGAAGATGTGCTATGATGGGAGTGGCTGATGAAGGAATGGTCGGAGGGTGGATGAGGCACCACTTTTATACCTGAATGTACGTAACCAGCAAGAAGGGCCATCGCTCTTCAAGGATTGTTGGCACGTCGGGGCAAGCTGGAAGTGAAGAAGCACCTCGTTCACACAGAAGCGACCCGCGCCCAGTCGATTGTAGACTTGCTCGGGCAGCGGCTCCATCTTGGGAAGTGGGGAATTCCTACAGGGCAAGCCTAGCAAGCGGCTCACCCTTGCCAGCGCGAGGAGCTCGTTGTTGCGGAGCGGCATCTACGGTTGTGGACGTATGTACGCTCCTCCTTGATTGCTGACGTGAGGATCATGATCGACCAGTCACCAGACGTTCCGGCAGGGAAAGTCATGCAGCCACGATCGTGACAGCGGAACGTTGTCCGGCGCCAACGAGTGATATGAATCGCCATCGAGTGGCAGAGCGCGCTATACTTCCAAAGTGCGACCATGAACGTTCGTGACAGTGGGCCTTTCAGAAGTCGCCCCGCCTCTTTGTGATCTTGCGAGTGCACTGAGCTTCATAGCAGGTCTCGTTCACAAGGAAGGCGAAAGACATTTCGCGCTCGTGTGTTTGCGATTGCTGAGGCAGTGAGAAGTATGAGGTGAGGCGTGGAAGCATTTGTGTACAAGACGGAAGAAAAGGTGATGCCTGACCGCTCTCCAATGCATAGCGAGCGCTGGCTGCTCAGTGTGTCGAGATCAGTATCTTGGTGTCGAGCAGCAGCCTGGACAGAGCGGGAGAGTCTTGGTGCATTCGACAGGAAGGTATCGCGGGCGAGCCGGGGTGTGGATGCTGCTGATGATGTCGATTTGCTAGAATGAGACGGTACAGGTCGACCTGGTAGGGAACGTCGAGAGGAGGGACAGGATCAGAACTGATCTTAGATGAAGAGGTCCACAACGTCATGAGAGACTCACAGAACTACAATTATGCATCAAGCCTTCTTTGCATACCGCCTTCCACCAGGCGGGTTGTCACTCTGCAGGATCTCCACAAGCTGAGCTCGGATCCACTTCCTGCAGTCCTTGAGCCCATTGGGCACCCAAAGCGTAGCAATGGTCGAGTTGACCACCTGACAGGCGATGTTCCACCCACCGGCCGCCTCCGCATTCTGCTGCAGATCCACTCGAAGATCGCTCTGCTTCGGATGAGGAGAATGCTCGTACTCCCGACTTCGAGCAATGTGCCTGACTTGGATTTAGGGTCGACGTAGTCGATGATCAGCTTTTCATTGATGGCCGAAATGAAGCGTTTGACGATGTCCTTCTTTGTCGGGGAGAAGCCGCTTGTCAAAGGTGCGAACGTTGGGTCGAGGGCGTCCACTCCAAAGGGGACGATCTCGGAGGATGTCGCCGGGGCAGAGGATGTCGCCGGGGTAGGCTTCTTCTTGCGGTGGAGAATACTGAATCGCATTTGTGGGGCGTTGGAAGGTGGGAGCTGTGTCTGTGGGAAAGTTGGAAGAAGCGTTGAGCTGGAGGGAACGAGGTGCGCATGGGAAGGTGAATGAATGAGCTCTTTTGACAGTACTGGACTCTGGCAAGGCAAGTTCCATGCAAGTAACCAAGCTCGCAAGCAAGCACGATGTGAACGTCCGGCGAGGTCTGCGCTTGAAAGAGGTCTCGAAGGGACCATGTGACAGCCAAAAATCTATCAAAAAGAGAAGCTGTGAGAAAGTCCTTGTAGGACGCATCTCTCCCGCCCAATCTATAACCTGCCATGAGATCTGCGAAGTGAGAGGTAGCGAAGGGAGGAGATGAGTGAGCTGGGCCAGAGATAGGGCAGAGCGGTGGGGGACGAGGCAGTTACTCATACTGTCCCGCTGTAAAGAGTCGGTGTCGCGACCAAATCGGTGGAGATGATTCGGATCGCTGCTGAATGGGACTGTCGAAGTCGGCCTTGTAGGGAACGTCGACAGGGGGAGAAGGATGACTTTTCGTCAGCACTGAGTGGAAGTTGTGATGACTTTCTCGCCTTCAATGCTCTCCACAATCACTGCAAAGCTGAGGCGCTCTTGATACTTGATTAGATCCATAATCGCCTCGTCCTTTCCTTTCCTTGCTGCAGCACACATTGCATCCTCGCTCAGGATCGTAGAAGAAGAGCAACGAGTCATCTATTTTGAGTGAGGAGAGTCAGAAACGGATCTAGATGAAGGTGCCGAATCCGTTCTTCTTTTTTGCAGCAGCAAGCTTCTTGGCGGCGAGGTTGTCGAAATGAGCATCCTGGTGAGCCGCAGCAGCCTTGACCTTAGCAGCAGCGTTGAGCTTTGGCCGCAGCTTTGTGCTTGTTGACGTTCTCGAAGTGCTTCGCGAGCTTTGCCGCCTTTTCTTCTTGCTGAAGCCGAGTCCAAAGCCGTCCCGACGGTCAAACCACCCAAGCTACTCTTGCCAGAGCCCTTCGACTTGTACTTCTTGAGACCTTGGCGTTGTTGAAGTTGGCGTCCTCCTTCGCAGCTGCAGCGTTGACGTGGGTGGCCCGCACTGACAGCGGCAGCATCCTGGTGCTTGCCCGCGTTGGCAGCCTTGGCGGCCTTCAGCTTCTTGGCTGAGAAGAACTTCTTCCCGCCCTTTCCCTTCCCATATCCCTGGCCGTACCCGATATCATTGTCGTCCTTGTTCCCAACGCCATTCCTGTGCCACCCTTGTTGCCGAGAGCATTGCCACGATCGATGCCATTGCCGTAGTTGTTGCCCTGTTTGATACCTCCAAAGAGTCCGGCACCGCCCAGAACATCGCCGAGATCGATGCCGTTGCTCACGCCGGAAGGAGGGCTGAGCACTTCGTTTGGGCTGTCGGTGGCTGTGGGAGCAGTTGCGATGGGTCGGACGATCATAAGACCGCAGAGGACGAGAGAGAGCCTGGTGGTGAGCTGCATCTTGAAACGATATGGAGAGAGAGAGTTGAGAGAAGTGAGTGAGAAGTGAGCGCTTGTGTGAAGGGAGAGTGGATGAGAGCTGGAGTGAGGGAAGATGGGTGGGTGAAGTCATCAGCTCCAGTCAGCAAATCCGGGCTTCTTTATACCTTTGTATTCAATACATAGCATCGTTGAAAGTCAGAAGGAATGACCCTGGCTCTTCTTCAGCTCCCTCTATGTTCTAAGTCCTCCCGCTTTTCCGAAGGTCAAAAGAGGCACTCCTCTCGTATTCAGCAATGAGAGGTGACCCGCAATCCCACCTCATGGTCAACATGAAAGCGATCTACTTGACAGCGGAGGAGGAGTGCTCATCCATCATCGCTAATCTATAACAGGGTACCGCTAGAACATCTGGGCATGCATATGTATATAAGTCTGCCCGTGATGAGCTACCTTGAAGATATTCCACTGTCATTTGATTTTGGCAGACATCCATTGATTGATCGCACGTACAAAGCGATTAGGGCTGCGTAGCGGCAAGTAAGAAGTTGGCGTGAGAACAAAATGTAGCTGATCAGATTATCACGTTGTGAAGGAAGGATGTGGGATGTCGATTGCAAGGATCGAACGAGCGTTCTTGACGGATGGGGCGACAAACATTGAAGGAGGGGGAGGGAGCTGTAGCCTCTGACGGAATCGTGCCACGAACTCGATGTGGCTACCTAAACAATTCGATCGAGCCGGAGATCGGACAGGTCCATGGAATGGCAAAAGCCTGGCAATTCGTCGAAGTATTTGTCGTCTGCCCAGGATGAGAAAGCAGGTCCGCGAGGAGCAGGATGCAATGAGCCATGCTTTTTTAAAAAGCGGCGGCAGATGCCAGTGGACTGATGTTTTTCGCAGTTGTTGCAGAAGTGATCACAAGAACCGAACTGACCGATAACACTGGGATGCTGGGAGCAGTATTTCAAGCATTGATCATGCTGTCAAGAAGGATGATGATGAGTCTGCCATGTATACGAAGGAAGGGCAGGGGCAGTTACTCAGGAGAGTTACTCACGTAGCTGGGCACGGGTTGCCAGGTATGTGTATGGGAATGTCGTGTCTAGGTGGCGGAATTTGGGGTTTGGCGCCAGCAGCGATGCTAGAAGAAAGCGCAAAGAGAAGAGAGGCAAACTTGATGTTCATCTTGAGGTCGAGTCAAGTGGTGTGCGTAGTATGCCAGTGGAGGAGAAAAGCGGTGTTGGGATGAAGGGAAGGAAACCTTCAGCATCCTTCTTATAGAAAGTCTCTGACTGAAGAACGTTATGATTGTGACGAGAAAGCAGTGTATCGAGCACAGCAGAACCTGTGCGATGGGAAATGAGATATGTACCGGGGGCCCTTACGCCATTGCTGAGCTGAGTCGGGCGTAAACACAGCCTCACAGATTTTCAGGGAAGAGGGCGAACTTCATCAGCCTGCTTGCTGAGCCAATTCGCCAAATTAAGTGAACAGGAATCCCTCGTCGCTGCGCCGCTCAACTCCCCTTTTGGATGAGAGAACGTCCAAGGAACTCGGATCGAACGCAAGAACATGAGGTCGGCCAACACGTGCACATGCCTCAACGCCACGGCGCCACAACTCGACCTCCTCCATCCATCCTGGCTTCATTACATATTTTTCCTCAACCTGCCTGCCGGGACAAAGACTTCATCCCGGGTACATACACAGCTTTTCATCGCATGCAATAATGGCGAAGGGGGCTGTGTGATTTGAGATGAGGAATAGGTCGTCATGAACGCCAACGTCAGCCTTTCATCACGGGAGGTGCTTCTGCCTCGATCGTGATAACAACAGTTTGATGAGATGAATTGTCACTCACGGCTCAACGTGCCCGAACAGCGAAGTCGTCCCGTGGCTCAAAACATATATAAAGGTTGGCTTCCCCAAAAGAAAACTGTTCCTGCATCACATCTCCTAACGTTTTTCGCCCTCCTTCCTCCATCATATCCCATCCTTTCACATCATCGGAACCCACACTCCTGCAAGACCTTGAAAATGCGCAGTATCGCTCTAATCCTCGGTACGCTCTGTGCCATTGGAACCGTATCAGCCAATTGGTGAGTCTATGAGGACGGCTCCGGTCCAATCTTTGACGGCTACATCTCACAATCGCCCTCCTGTTTATCCTGCTTGCACAGGCCGGACTCAGTCAGTACTGCACATACAAGATGAACCAGTGCCAGAACAAGGATCCGTTTCATACGGCAATCGCTTATCAGGTATGTTCATGTCTTGCAAACATTGCAACGCCGTCGAGGTGCTCTGCTGAGTCGTGGGCCTTATCTTTGAAATTCGCAGGTCTGCTTGTGCAGCGCTTGGATACAGCAGGGCCGCGAAGAGTAAGTTCCCCGAACTCTTGAGTTTTGGGGTCTTCGGGGGATGGTTACGCTGGTTACCAAACCAACTAACACCAAAGTGCCCAGAACTCTAAACCATCCCCCGAAAACCTGTAGAAACCGCTCTGGAGAACTGGTTTTCGCAGAAATTTTTCTAAGGCCACCGCGAGCGGTGCTCGACACAAAATCGAAGGCTGGTTGTCGCCTGTAGGCTCTCTGAGCGACCTCTGGAGCCTCTCAAATCAAAATTCTGTATTGCTAAAGGGACTTCACTATGGTGGGCCATAGTGTTGGTGAGATCGGGGGACTGCTGTGAGGTTTCGGAGGACACGTGACATTTTCCGCCTAAACCAGGTAAACCACCGATAACCACTCGATTACTTTACTATTAGTTCCTCAGAAACAGATGGGTCTTCGGGGGATGGTTACGCTGGTTACCAAACCAACTAACACCAAAGTGCCCAGAACTCTAAACCATCCCCCGAAAACCTGTAGAAACCGCTCTGGAGAACTGGTTTTCGCAGAAATTTTTCTAAGGCCACCGCGAGCGGTGCTCGACACAAAATCGAAGGCTGGTTGTCGCCTGTAGGCTCTCTGAGCGACCTCTGGAGCCTCTCAAATCAAAATTCTGTATTGCTAAAGGGACTTCACTATGGTGGGCCATAGTGTTGGTGAGATCGGGGGACTGCTGTGAGGTTTCGGAGGACACGTGACATTTTCCGCCTAAACCAGGTAAACCACCGATAACCACTCGATTACTTTACTATTAGTTCCTCAGAAACAGATGGGGTCTTCGGGGGATGGTTACGCTGGTTACCAAACCAACTAACACCAAAGTGCCCAGAACTCTAAACCATCCCCCGAAAACCTGTAGAAACCGCTCTGGAGAACTGGTTTTCGCAGAAATTTTTCTAAGGCCACCGCGAGCGGTGCTCGACACAAAATCGAAGGCTGGTTGTCGCCTGTAGGCTCTCTGAGCGACCTCTGGAGCCTCTCAAATCAAAATTCTGTATTGCTAAAGGGACTTCACTATGGTGGGCCATAGTGTTGGTGAGATCGGGGGACTGCTGTGAGGTTTCGGAGGACACGTGACATTTTCCGCCTAAACCAGGTAAACCACCGATAACCACTCGATTACTTTACTATTAGTTCCTCAGAAACAGATGGGGTCTTCGGGGGATGGTTACGCTGGTTACCAAACCAACTAACACCAAAGTGCCCAGAACTCTAAACCATCCCCCGAAAACCTGTAGAAACCGCTCTGGAGAACTGGTTTTCGCAGAAATTTTTCTAAGGCCACCGCGAGCGGTGCTCGACACAAAATCGAAGGCTGGTTGTCGCCTGTAGGCTCTCTGAGCGACCTCTGGAGCCTCTCAAATCAAAATTCTGTATTGCTAAAGGGACTTCACTATGGTGGGCCATAGTGTTGGTGAGATCGGGGGACTGCTGTGAGGTTTCGGAGGACACGTGACATTTTCCGCCTAAACCAGGGTAAACCACCGATAACCACTCGATTACTTTACTATTAGTTCCTCAGAAACAGATGGGGTCTTCGGGGGATGGTTACGCTGGTTACCAAACCAACTAACACCAAAGTGCCCAGAACTCTAAACCATCCCCCGAAAACCTGTAGAAACCGCTCTGGAGAACTGGTTTTCGCAGAAATTTTTCTAAGGCCACCGCGAGCGGTGCTCGACACAAAATCGAAGGCTGGTTGTCGCCTGTAGGCTCTCTGAGCGACCTCTGGAGCCTCTCAAATCAAAATTCTGTATTGCTAAAGGGACTTCACTATGGTGGGCCATAGTGTTGGTGAGATCGGGGGACTGCTGTGAGGTTTCGGAGGACACGTGACATTTTCCGCCTAAACCAGGGTAAACCACCGATAACCACTCGATTACTTTACTATTAGTTCCTCAGAAACAGATGGGGTCTTCGGGGGATGGTTACGCTGGTTACCAAACCAACTAACACCAAAGTGCCCAGAACTCTAAACCATCCCCCGAAAACCTGTAGAAACCGCTCTGGAGAACTGGTTTTCGCAGAAATTTTTCTAAGGCCACCGCGAGCGGTGCTCGACACAAAATCGAAGGCTGGTTGTCGCCTGTAGGCTCTCTGAGCGACCTCTGGAGCCTCTCAAATCAAAATTCTGTATTGCTAAAGGGACTTCACTATGGTGGGCCATAGTGTTGGTGAGATCGGGGGACTGCTGTGAGGTTTCGGAGGACACGTGACATTTTCCGCCTAAACCAGGTAAACCACCGATAACCACTCGATTACTTTACTATTAGTTCCTCAGAAACAGATGGGGTCTTCGGGGGATGGTTACGCTGGTTACCAAACCAACTAACACCAAAGTGCCCAGAACTCTAAACCATCCCCCGAAAACCTGTAGAAACCGCTCTGGAGAACTGGTTTTCGCAGAAATTTTTCTAAGGCCACCGCGAGCGGTGCTCGACACAAAATCGAAGGCTGGTTGTCGCCTGTAGGCTCTCTGAGCGACCTCTGGAGCCTCTCAAATCAAAATTCTGTATTGCTAAAGGGACTTCACTATGGTGGGCCATAGTGTTGGTGAGATCGGGGGACTGCTGTGAGGTTTCGGAGGACACGTGACATTTTCCGCCTAAACCAGGTAAACCACCGATAACCACTCGATTACTTTACTATTAGTTCCTCAGAAACAGATGGGGTCTTCGGGGGATGGTTACGCTGGTTACCAAACCAACTAACACCAAAGTGCCCAGAACTCTAAACCATCCCCCGAAAACCTGTAGAAACCGCTCTGGAGAACTGGTTTTCGCAGAAATTTTTCTAAGGCCACCGCGAGCGGTGCTCGACACAAAATCGAAGGCTGGTTGTCGCCTGTAGGCTCTCTGAGCGACCTCTGGAGCCTCTCAAATCAAAATTCTGTATTGCTAAAGGGACTTCACTATGGTGGGCCATAGTGTTGGTGAGATCGGGGGACTGCTGTGAGGTTTCGGAGGACACGTGACATTTTCCGCCTAAACCAGGTAAACCACCGATAACCACTCGATTACTTTACTATTAGTTCCTCAGAAACAGATGGGGTCTTCGGGGGATGGTTACGCTGGTTACCAAACCAACTAACACCAAAGTGCCCAGAACTCTAAACCATCCCCCGAAAACCTGTAGAAACCGCTCTGGAGAACTGGTTTTCGCAGAAATTTTTCTAAGGCCACCGCGAGCGGTGCTCGACACAAAATCGAAGGCTGGTTGTCGCCTGTAGGCTCTCTGAGCGACCTCTGGAGCCTCTCAAATCAAAATTCTGTATTGCTAAAGGGACTTCACTATGGTGGGCCATAGTGTTGGTGAGATCGGGGGACTGCTGTGAGGTTTCGGAGGACACGTGACATTTTCCGCCTAAACCAGGTAAACCACCGATAACCACTCGATTACTTTACTATTAGTTCCTCAGAAACAGATGGGGTCTTCGGGGGATGGTTACGCTGGTTACCAAACCAACTAACACCAAAGTGCCCAGAACTCTAAACCATCCCCCGAAAACCTGTAGAAACCGCTCTGGAGAACTGGTTTTCGCAGAAATTTTTCTAAGGCCACCGCGAGCGGTGCTCGACACAAAATCGAAGGCTGGTTGTCGCCTGTAGGCTCTCTGAGCGACCTCTGGAGCCTCTCAAATCAAAATTCTGTATTGCTAAAGGGACTTCACTATGGTGGGCCATAGTGTTGAGTGAGATCGGGGGACTGCTGTGAGGTTTCGGAGGACACGTGACATTTTCCGCCTAAACCAAGGTAAACCACCGATAACCACTCGATTACTTTACTATTAGTTCCTCAGAAACAGATGGGGTCTTCGGGGGATGGTTACGCTGGTTACCAAACCAACTAACACCAAAGTGCCCAGAACTCTAAACCATCCCCCGAAAACCTGTAGAAACCGCTCTGGAGAACTGGTTTTCGCAGAAATTTTTCTAAGGCCACCGCGAGCGGTGCTCGACACAAAATCGAAGGCTGGTTGTCGCCTGTAGGCTCTCTGAGCGACCTCTGGAGCCTCTCAAATCAAAATTCTGTATTGCTAAAGGGACTTCACTATGGTGGGCCATAGTGTTGAGTGAGATCGGGGGACTGCTGTGAGGTTTCGGAGGACACGTGACATTTTCCGCCTAAACCAAGGTAAACCACCGATAACCACTCGATTACTTTACTATTAGTTCCTCAGAAACAGATGGGGTTTATGGGGTCGGTTTCGTTACGGCCGTAAGCTTTTTCTCGAGTCCCGACCAGCACGCCTTAATAGGATCGCTCGAAAGTGCAACACAACCAATACTCAAACTCTGGAAAGTAGGGACGCTTGATGCGCTGAGCTAGCCGCCCAAGTTTGGCGGAAATCGGAGCACTCTTTGGGGTGGCTATATTTGCTCCAACGTTCTCCAGCCAGAATTTCAGCGAGTCACGTGCGGGCAAGTCGCTCCCGCGCTTATGTCAGCACCATAGGTGAAAATTGAAAACCGCACTCGCCATCTCGCACTCTGTATCAAGCACCCACCCAGCTTCGAAGCAGAAAACTCTGGACGTCTCCGCCTTCTCCTCTCCTGCCACGCAGATCATAATGCACTACGTTTGATATAGATCTTGATTGTCTACGTGCCTATGCGCTATGGCAAGAGTGCAGCCCACAGGTCTGCTTGAAACAAGAGCCGTTTTGCTACAGTTCCTAGTCACCCACTACTTCGAGAAAGCCAAATCAAACCTCACCACTTTCCCTCACCACGTCCACTACCCTCTCTTCTTCTCTGCCTTAGGGAGAACCCGTCTCGTTCGCATCCTACACGTTGCAAACGATCTCTTCCTGGCGGTATGTACGTGTAGTTGTCCCCACAACGGCCGTCATCCGCCATTCTCGCCAACCTTCCCTTCAAGTTCCTTTCGAGAAGAGCGACGTGTGCTGCCAGCATTTCACCAGCTCCGACTCCATCTCCCACTCCTTGTTCGAAACCCCTTCTTCTCTGTTCTCGAACAGAAGGGCTACTCGAGAAGGTACGACGGCAACGATTTTGACGTTTGACGACATCTCGCTTCAAGTATCACTTTTTCGGTCTCCCTTTCCACAAGCACAAAGCCTCTGTCAAGCAACTCTCATTCGCCACCCCACTTTCTTCTTCTTCTCATCGCGGTGGAAGGATGCCTTCAAACCAGCTATTCGAAGGCCCAACGATCGCTTCCATACCCCAAGCACTGCAGACGCACATCGACACACTACAGGGCGGCCATGAGAACTGCGGCCGCATCTCAAATTCTCTCGTCCGGCTGGACCACGTACAACAGTCTCTCGAAGACACAGTCCAACGGAATGCCTCCAGCCTGAAGTTCGAACTCAATCGCCTGCAGCAGGATGTCAAAGATGAGCAACACCGTCTCGATGTCTCCGTCATTCAGCTCGGGGAGCATTTCGTCCGCGTCCAAGAAGATATTGGCACCACAAAGCAGCGCACGATGGACAAGCTGTCGTCGGTCACAGCCATGCTCTCGGATAACCAGGCCCACGCCTTTGCATCAATCATCCATCAAATGAAGACATGCACCACTGCCTTCGGGCGCGACATCAGTTCCGCACAAACGGACCTACTCCGTGTCGAGTCTCAATTGGTAGGATTGAACGCGTGGAACGTAGCATGGTGAGTTCTGGCGAGTGGCAATCTCTGGGCCCCATACCACATTGACCATCATTCTGCTTTCCAGGCCCGCAGCTGTGACCGCCGCCCGTGTCAACCCAGACCTGGTGACTGGACAACAGCCCGCTCCGCCGCAGTATGCCTTTCCCAGTGGACCACCGAGGACGTCTGATGCTTCTTAATCCCAGTGTCCACGAGAGACCTTTGCAATCCAAGGATGCATCGTTGATTATGAAGATCTATTCATGGAAAGTGTTATTGCTTGAGCGGCTCAAGCTAGTACAATCACTCCTTGCCGCGAAAGAAAAGAGACCTGAATCAAGTCTGTGAGTCCATCGCTTCGTCCATCGCATGAGGCGCGCCATCGTAGTCTGCACTGTGTCCATCAGAGCTCAGCGCCAACCTTTGAGGAGTCCCCCAACGAACTGCATTGATGCTTCGGTAGAGGTCTTCAAAGCTCTGCTCCGTAGGTCCTTGCGAGCTCATCGCCAGCGCTGCTTCCGCATATGCGAGAGCATCATCATCGCACTCCGGCTCGTACAGATCAGCAAAACCCATGTCCACCTCTTCATCCTCGTCCTCATCGCCAACGTCGTCCACAGTGGTCGCATCTTGAGGGTTGGCGTCGGTCTCGTCCATTTGAACGTACGTATTGAGCACGAAGTCAGGGAAATCTTCTTCGGGCGGCGCGTCTCCGTCGTTGTCGTCAGAGTAGTCAAGACCGTCGTCGCTGTCTCCAGAATCACCGTCGTCATCTGAGATGTCCCCGTCACTAGCCGAGTGAGAGCCAACCTCAGAGCTAAGCTCAGTCAAAGAAGACAGTGTGTCGTCACTGTCCGTGTCCATCTCGATGTCGTCTTCTGCGGACTCCTCCTCGTCGGCGTCGACTGGTTCGTAGCTGATTGATTCCGCCTCTTCTTCAGGAGAGGAGCTGACTGAATCTATATCGTCGCTGTCTTCGTCGTCGGAGGGCATTTCCGGAGGCGGACAGTCCTCGTAGAAGCTCTCCTGCTCTGGATCGTAGGGCTTGATGCTGGCGAGGATGTCCTCGTTGTAGTTGGCCGGAGCAAACCAGTCATGGGCGTTGTGAAGAAACTGCGATTGGCCGAGTCCAACCGTTCGGAAGCGTTCGATAGCCGGGCCTGGGCACCAAATGTGTGCAACGAGAAGTGAAGGGAAGTGGTTGAAGTCGCAGAAGCCTAAACGACCCAGCCTCATCGGAACCCGAATTCGCATGTACTTGAGACGGGGAGCATCAAGGTGGACAAAGAATACGGCGTCCAAGTGGAATACGTCGAGGGTGAGATGCACGAGTTTCGCGCAGTCGAGTTGAACGTACTTGTTCTGCAAAGGAGCCGTGTTCCGTGCCTGTATGGGGTCGTAAGGGGAGGCTTCCGATATTTCGCAGGCTCTGATGGCTGGTGCAGCGTTGAGGAGGTCCAGCACCCACTCGCGGACGCGAATCGACGCTTCGATGCGATGAACAGCCAAGCAGACCGTATGCGCGTTGCGCAGATTACTGAAAAACCTGGTCGGATCCTTCGTCTTGACGCGGATGGAGGGTGCGCGAATCAGGAACCTCTCCAAGTGCTGGCCACCCTCGCTTGCTGAGTAGATGTTGTCCAGGTTCAAAGTTGGGCGGGCGAGTCCTGGAAGTTCAGTGACGGAATCACTGATGAGAACGATCTCAGTGAGTTGCGGAACCTCTCGTAAGATGTTTGAGATCGCTGCGACGACGTCTTGCCTGGCGGAGAAAAGGAGGTGGAGCACTTTGAGGTTGGGATTGGGGGTTGGGATGCGCCAGATGAATTCCAGGCTGGCGTTCCACATGTCCTCCTGCCATTCTCTGACCGGATTGTTGAGGGCAGCTCCACGGACGCGCAAGTCCGCTCGAATCCATTCCGCCTTGGACGCCCCGCTCTGATCGAACCACTTGATTTGCGGTCTGATTTCGGTTGTATCTGGCCATTGATGGCCCAAGTGGCCATACCAGTAGACTTGTGACTCGACCTGGTGTCTACCGTGAGAGGGGATCCATTGGGTGAGATGGGCGCGAACAGAGTAGTTTCGCCACGTTGGAATGCCGTCGAATCTCTTCTGCGAAAATTCCCGCATGATGCAGCTCATATCCCGGTCCAAGGCCGAAACGGCTTGAAAGGTCCTCACCGCATTCAGGAATGCGCTGGACTTGCAATCCTCGGGCTCGGCCTGTTCCGTGTTGTCCACGACATGTCGTCCGATCATGCGCAGCACCTCACAGGGAAGTTCCCCAAAAGACTTGGCAGGTTGGCTCTGTTCAGAGGTAAGGCCCCAGCAAGTCAGCTCCAAGTTCCGTACAGGAGTCAGCGACACAAAGGTACTCACCATACAGGAGTACTGTTGATGGCTGGGTAAACTTGAGCGTTGTGATGTGGGCCACTGTGAGGATAGATTGGCCTTGTGTGATGACTGTGGATGAAGGAGGTGTGTTGGTCAGGATCGAAACCACAAAGAGAAGAGGTTCCGGCTGCTTTTATGCTTACCTGGCTCCACAAATCCGAACAGCTGTGATCTCGAAAGACCTTCCTCCTTGCCATCCCTTCGCCTCACAACAAAGTCGCAAACGTCGGCTACCGGGGCTCTCTGTCCCAAAAACAAGACTGTCCTGATGCCATCGAAATCGCTGGTCCTTTCGCATCGCTACAACCTTGATCGAGTGCATGACGGATGCCTCTGCTTCGCTCCAGTCTTGACGATGAGCCGTAACGCTATCTGCGTACATCGTGCGTTTGGCCCGCTGCTGCGTGAATCATGACTTGCGTTGAACGTTGATGGTTCCGGTCGCTGCTGCATCAAAAGTTGGGCGAGGTCGTGCGATAGTGGGAAATGCATCGAGCATCAAGCCGGCGAGGAAGTGGTGGTGCATCAAGGAACTTCAAGCTTGCGGCCGAGGAAGTGGTGGATGCATCATGGAACGCCCAGCTTCAAGCCGCAAACCAATATGAACGATGTCCCTGGCCCCTGCTGCATGCTGCATTCCTGCGATGCACTCAATTTAAATTCTAGATAAGCGATAAGCGTCGCGCGTATTATATCTGATATCTGATATGCGATTATGTAATATGTATAGCCTTTTAAAATATCAAATGCCGAGTTATCTAATCATTAAATAACCACTTACCCGGTCACCGGTCACTCTGCATTCATTCTTCGAGATGCTTTAGAGAGTTACTTACTGCTCTCCCCTACCACCATCCACGAGCATGCTGCTCCTCCTGGCTGCAATGCATCAAGCCCAAGCTGCAATGCATCGAACTCCTCGTTTAGCGCCCCTCTCTCCGTTGTGCACCACCTCAAATGGTTCCTCGACACCCTCTGGAAGAGGCAGCCGCAGTCCATCACAAGAATCACTGCTCTCCGTCGTACCACCCACGAGCATGCTGCTCCTCCTGGCTGCAATGCATCAAGCCCAAGCTGCAATGCATCGACCTCCTCGTTTAGCGCCCTCTCCTCGTCGCGCACTACATCCTGAGGGCCCACGTCTTTTCTACCTGCTTCCACACTAGGCCTTCGACACAGCGTTTCCGGTCGCAGCTCGTCAGATTTCAGCTGCGCGCAAGACAGCCGGACCTGCTCTGTTGTGGGTCATCCCTCGATGGCCATATTTCCTCTATAAGAAGGTGAGCTTCCTGCTGCGTTCTCTCCCCTCGACTGAACTAACCTTCATCCTCGTACAATCCCCGCTCTCTCAGCTGCATCTCACTATGAGCGACGCACCGGACCCCCTGGGTGATTTCAACACGAAGCGACTTCGGACGCTGGTCATGAGCTACGTCCAAGGCGGTGGCGGCTCACGCATGACTCGACCAGAACTTGTCGAGGCTCTACTCGGTCACCTGGTCAAGAAGGAGCTCACCGAGCTGCAAGCTGCTGTTCGTCGCCGCGTCGACGATGATCCCGACTGGATCTTCCGACGATTACCGGTCATTCATCGCAGTATGCTCGACACCTACGGAACAGCTCTCTTCAATGTCTACCTTGAAACAGATCGCCGTCGTGGCGACACTGAGCTCCGCATCTTCTTGGACTCTATGGCAACAACAGCCACCGGACAAGACGGAGCCGCAGGGGATGCTGACATGCACGAGGCTGAAACAGAAGGTGAGTAAATGCGCGGCTGTGATGTTTGTGTATATGTGCTGAATGGACGTACACATCTTTTAGGATCTTCTGATTGGCCCCAACCCATCTCTCAGGACGTCAAGGATGACTGTTTGCGCAACTACCGAAATGCGATGAACATCGCTGTCGGCCCTACTTGCGCGGTTTGTAGCCGACGCACATTCACTCAAGATCTTCTGTTCACCAAAAGACATGTCACCTGCCTTCGAGTTGCGGCATCGTCCATTGATCTCGAACTCCTAAAGATCGTCGATCAGCACATCCTGGACCGGCCAGGCGGACATTTCGAATTCGCCGACTCTGATCTGGACGGACTGGCTCTGGATCGAGCTGGTGTTCACTACGAAGAAGGTTCCACTTGGCTTGATATATGCAGCGATTGCCATTCATCTCTCACTGGCAACGATCCCAAATTGCCGGCATTAGCATTGGCCAACGGAAACATACGCGGCTCCCTTCCGGCACATCTTCAAGACTGCAACTGGTTCGAAGAGCGTCTATGCGCAAAGTACCTCGCGTCGGCTTGCGTAATCCGGCTCTACGACGTCACCTCTCCCGGAGCACCAGACGAGCGTCCGCGTGTCATGAAAGGACATGCTTGCGCATTCCCTCTCAACACCATCGCCACTGCCACCAAGCTCCCATGGGGTATCGAAGACGGGGAAAGCTTGGTCTCGTGTCTTGTCATCGGTCCTCGTGAACCTCGCATTAGCGATCTTCGGCATGTCTTCAAGGTCCGTCGACAGAAGGTACATGACCTTCTACACTACCTTCGCGCGAACTTCGCCGATTATCCCCAGTTTCCCATCGATGAAGATGCCCTACAGGCTTTGCCCGAGGACGGAGTACCAGATGCGATCATGCGTTGCGTCGGATACAACGCATCGGACGACCCTTTGGGACTCTTCGACACGGAGACATCCGGCATACAGGCCCATCCAGCCCTAGATGGAGTCGATCCAGCCGACGATACCAACGAACAGATATTCCTCGAACATCATGGCCTGCTCGATGTCAACGGTGCGGCGATTGGTTCCTCCGCCCGAACAGCCAGCGCATTGACGAATACTTTGGGTTCTACTCGTCCTGATCTGGTGATCAAACACGGCTCTACGTTTATTCGAGAGTACGACAACCCTGCGCTCTTTCCAGGGATGTTTCCAACCCTATTTCCCTGGGGAATCGGTGGCTTCGAAAGCAAACGGCAGGTCCCTCTCTCCCTCAACCGACAAGGTTCGCACCTCCTCGATCTGGCCGATCCAGCTTTTCGGCGACACTTGTCCTTCGTGTTTGTGCTTTGCAACATCAAACAGCGCCGCGCCATTCATTTGGGTAGCCGTCTAGCATGCAAAGGCCGGGACTTTGACTCAGTGTCGAAGACAATCAACAGCATCGAGCCGAGCATGGTCAAAGACATTTCGAAGCATCTTATCGACGGTGGACGCATATCGGATCTCACCCCTCCGGAGCGGAAGATCATGACTTTGCTGAAGAAGTGCGAAGTGGTGTCGGCGAACGTTTCTGGTTCCAAAGCGGTAATGAATCGAGCCCGCGCGGACATCAGAGCATTCGTAGGTCAATTCGGAGTCTTTCAACTCTTTCTCACCTTGACGCCGAGCACATCGCATGCTCCAGCATTCCACGTCTTCTATGGTGACGACGGGGTACATCTAGACGTCAGGACGCCGGCCCTTCCCACCCCCTCCGTGTGCAGCATCCGCGTTGCCGACGATCCAGTCGCAGCGACGGATTTTTTCCACTTTCATATCGCCACGGTGTTCAAGTACCTCTTCGGCTACGACATGCGCACCAAGACTAGCACCGACGTCGGGGGCATCCTGGGACGGATCCGAGCCTTCTTCCTCGTGAAAGAGCACACCATGAGAGGCCAGCTTCATGGTCACATCCTCATATGGCTCGATGGCGGCCTCAACCCAAGCGTACTTCGGACTTTGATGCAGAACGACAATGAATTTCGAGACCGCTACCTAGCATTCTTCGACGACTTGATCAAGCATGAAGTGCCTCCTCCTCCAGCAACCAGCTCATCGTCTGCACTTGATACAAGACGACAACTGCCCCGGACCCATCAGATGCGGACTATCACTCCGTCTTCACCGCCGATCACCATACGCTTGGGGAGCTGGTGCAGCGACACAAATGTCGGGCCACCTGTCATAAGGGTGGCAGGAAGACTTGCAGGTTTCTTTTCCCCCACGACGTCCACGCGGAGCCTTCGTTCGACGCCGAATCCAACTCGATCTACCCCCGGATACTCGACCCGACCATCAATTGGCACAATCCTACCCTCCTCGTTGCAACCAGACACAATCACGACCTCAAGTCAGTACAGAGCGGACGCAGCGGTATTGCTGCGGCATCGTACATTACTTCATATGCTACCAAGTCCGACGAGACGCCGGCGAATCAGATCAGCATGATCAGTACAGTATACGACCGCATGGTTGCCATGGATCAAACCGCCACCGATGTCAAGGCACTCCTCTCCAAGTGCGTCATGCAATTTGGTCGGGAGCGGCAATTACACGCTCAGCAAGTCATCACTTACGTGCGAGACCTTGGTGACACGTGGCAGTCACATCATACCGTTCCGATGCTGAGCGGAAGGATGATGATGACTGCTGAGAAACGATTCGGCAGCGTCACCCGCCCAGAGACCTTGATGCCCGAGATTGAGGTCGACGAAGTACCGGATTCGGCAGAGCAAGCCCAAGGACACCAACCCGCTGCGGACATCGAGCCGGCTGCCCAAGAGGACTCCGGTGACGACGAGGCGAATGATGACACTGATGACGACAACGAGGCCTTGCTGTCCCTCTCCTTCTCCGGTAAAGCGCATCAGGTAGACGATTACCTTCATCGCGGCCTCTCCTTGGCAGACTTGACGTTCTACCAATTCGTTCAACACTGCAGACTCGTGCCGAAGCCGGCAAAGTTCAACAAAAACCAACACAGCCTCGCATCAACTCATCCCAACTTTGAGACTCACTGCCATCGATACTCCATGAAAGTGTTGGGTATTCCACGTGCGATCTATCACAAGATACCTCGAAGCGACGGCACTTCCACACACGGCGATCCATTTTGCCTCGCAATGCTCGTCCACTTCAAGGCCTTCAGCATCAACGAGCCTATCAAAGCCGAGGACCAAACCTACGAGCAAGCATTCGGCATTCACTCCTTCAGCAAAGAATCCCTGGACATCATGGCGAACTGGGCAGCGCTCTATGAGTGCGACGATGCCAGAGACGGCGAGCAACTGGCGCGAAGGAAGCGAGAATCATGTCGGAACGGCCTGGAAGATGATAAGGAAGATGCCACGGGAACGGGCCTGGGAGGCGACTCTGCTACAGCCGACGTCGATATCGAAATGCTGGTACAAACGGGAAAGAAGCAATGCGCAGTGACGACACAGTATCTCCAGACACTCTCCAAGTCCGGTTGGTTCAGCGGCGTCAATGCTGGGAGCGGAACAACAAGCTCGAACCCGAACCCGAACCCGAATCCATGTCCTGTCTTCTCAGCCATCAGGCGTCGCCAGTGGGCAAAGGAGATCAAAGGGGTGGAGGCATACATGCAGAACGCTGCGTCAGTTCCGAAGGCAGTCAATGGAGTACTATCGGGAGATCTAGGCTTTGCCACCGATGTGATCGATCCATCCACTTCGACAGCTCACGTTCTCCTCAACGACCGAACACTCGAGCCTGATACGGTGCGGATCGTCAGTCAGGACATGCCACCGAAGGTTTTGATCGAAGCTTTGATCAAAGAGCGCGGGCTGAACAGCGCCCAACCCCTGGCCTTCAGGATCGCAGCTGAGCACTTCTTTGCGTCGCTTTCTGGTGCGTATTCGATTGGATTCGCTTCCAAAAGGGCTGGCACTGACATTGATCCCTTTACTCCAGGAACTGCCACTCAGCCGCTGCGCATGCTCATGCACGGAGAAGGGGGAACAGGAAAGACCATTGTTGTGCGACTGCTTCGCGAGCTGTTGGAACGATATGGAAAAGGCGGTCAGATGATGTTCATGGCACCAACTGGTAAGGCGGCCGCAGCAATCGGAGGCAGCACTCAGCATTCGGCCTTTTCACTGACCGTGCATCGTCGAAACGCAACCACAGAAGAACTTGGCAACGCCCACCGAGACGACATCAACGCCCGCCGGATCAAATTCCTGGAGAAGAACCTGAGGGACGTCACATGGGTATTCTTCGATGAGGTTTCGATGACCTCTTGCGAAACACTAGCGGACATCGACCAATCTCTGCGAGTCGGCAAACAAAATCTGGACGTTCCTTTTGGAGGGGTCAATGTCCTATTCGCTGGTGACCTGTGCCAGCTTCCGCCGGTCCGGGCGAATCCCCTATACAAGACGTATGCATCGACATCACAATCAACCGAAGTCAGAAGCAAGGCACATCTTGGGCGTGCCGTGTGGAAAGAAGTAACAACTGTGGTTGAATTTCAGCAGCAAATGCGAATGCAAGACAAAGATATCGCCGAAGCACTGGCGAGACTTCGACTTCGCAAGTGCACTCTCGCCGATCTCCGCCTGCTGAACGCGAACGTCCTTCGAAGCCAGGAAACCCCCGCTGGTGTCACTCTGGAGGGACGACCAGAAGTCATAGTCCTCGCAAGAACCAACGAAACCGTCCGCAAGCTCAACTCCCACAAGGCCGCCGTGCATGGTACCTCCGCGGGCAACAACATCGATCATAGCTACTCCCTCGACACAACCACAACCCCGATGACACAACAGCAACGAAAAGAACTGCTCCTGTACGATGGACCTACGGGATCGAAGAGTGGCCTGGGACGTCTACCCATATTCGTTGGTATGCCGGTTGTTTTTCGCGGGGGAAACATCAGTGTATCGCTCGGCGTCACCAATGGCGCATTCGCAACCATAGCAGGTTACGATTTGGTCAGCGACCAGTGGGGTTTCTCAGTCGCTCGAGGGGTCCTGCTACGGTTCCCAAGACTAGCTGAGATCACCTTGAATGGTCTTCCTCCAGGAAGCTTTCCAATCTCACCTTCTTCCTCTCACTTCAACTTCAGGGACGATCGCAACAGCCCGGTGATTCGAGTCAATCGCCGCCAATTGCCGATACAGCCTGGATTTGCGATGACGGTCCATTCAGCGCAAGGCATCACTGCAGAGCACGGAGTCGTGGTCGATCTTCGGAAAGAAGGATTCGAAGCGTATGTCGCAGCTTCGAGAGCCACCAAAGGAGCAAATCTTTTCCTCATCGCGCCGGTCCAGCTCCAGCAATTGAACAGCCCACCGCTGCCCTCGGAGCTTTCGAAAGAGCTAGCCCGCCTTGCCGCCCTTGCCGAGCAAACCCGCGTGCTATATGCAAGCACCACACCTTCTCCAGTCGGCGCCAACAAGAGACCATTGGAGCACGACACAGAATCTTCCCCGAAGCGCCATCGAATCTCGCCGGTTCGCCCGCCGCTATCACCGCTCTGCCCTCAACAATGACTCCACCTCAACAACTCAGGGACCAAGATCCAAAACAAGCTCATACTGCCCCAGACCAGCGGCGCCTTATCTTCGCAGGCAAGCAGATCGAGGATGACCGCGCTCTCTCCGACTACAACATCCCAAAGGAGTCTACACCTCACTCGGTTCTTCGCCTGCATGGTGGTATGCAGATCTTCGTCAAGACACTCACCGGCAAGGCCATCACTCTTGAAGTCGATTCATCAGATACGATCGACAACGGCCAGACCAAGATCCAGGACAAGGAAGGCACCCCTCCGGACCAACAGCGCCTTATCTTCGCCGGCAAGCAACTCGAGGACGGCCGCACCCTCTCCGACTACAACATCCAGAAAGAGTCTCTCCACCTTGTCCTTCGTCTGCGTGGCGGTATGCTCATCTTCGGCAAGCTCTTCTCCCTCGAGGTCGAATCATCGGACACCATCGGCAACGTCGAGCAACATGATCCAGGACAAGAACGATGTTCCTTCGGACCAGCACCGTCCAAGCTTCGCTGGCCAGCAGCCTCACGATGATCGAACTCTCCCAGAACACGACATCAGGAAGGAGTCCACTATTCACCTGATCGAGCACAAGCACAACGAAATCGAAGGGCAGTTCTCAAGCGTCGCAAGGTGCGGGCATCTGGCGAGATCAAAGGTGTGTCTTCTGTGCCTTCATCCCATCTGTCCTATCGGTCTGCAATGCTAATCATCGTCCCCCTTTCATCTGCAGCGTCTTCTCCGCCAAGTGCCCTGCTCCTACCTGCGGTGCTGGCGTCTTCCATCGTGGTCCCTTTCCTTCCATGCACAATCACGCTCTAACCAGTCAAGCTCCTGAACATCCATCTTCCATGGTGGTCCCCTTTCCTTCCCCGGACAAACACAATCACGCTCTAACCAGTCAAGCTCCTGAACATCAAATGCAGTCTCTTCTACTCTAATATGACGCCGCGCATCGAGAAATCCGAGAATACATTACTTCCTCTTCTTCTGAGCAGCGCATCGAGAGCTTTGAGAAATGAGAATACATCACTTCTTCTTCTTCTTCTGAGCAGTTTGGGAGACGGTGGGCTTCTCGTAGAAGTGTTCCCAGTTCTCCTTGCGTTGGCGGAATCGGTGGAAAGGCAGCTTCTTGTCGCGCAGGCTGATGATGAGTTGGTCGTATTGATCGCGAGTGTAGTCCAGGCCAGATCAGGGGTCACATCTGACAGCATGGTGTAGCATACGCGACGGCCTTTGTGGGTGTTGGTGTCCATCAGGTGCAAGTATAGCACCTGCGAGGCGACGACCAGGGGGTCCTTCTTCCACGTCTTGAGGGTAGAGAAGAGATAGGGGACGGCGATTGATCCTTTCGCTTGGAGGATTACGGCCAAGACGCGGCTGAAGGGCCAGCAGCCTGAAGGAGGGCTGCTCGAGTAGACGGAGAGCTGGAGGGTGGTTGGCAAGGTTGGGATGGACTCGTTCGGATGAGGGTTGCTCGAGGAGACGGAGAGTTGGAGGGCAATGGGCAAGGTTGGGAATGTATCGTTCGGATTGGCACGCTTCTGAGGCAGATGAGATGCTGAGGTGTTGGAGGTATCGGATAGCGGTCCCAGGATGGTTCTGGCTTCTGATAGTGTGAGTGGGCTGGAGCTGAGGGGGGAATGGCTTCCGAACTGGATCGTGGGGAGGACAAATGGGCTGGCGAAGTCGTTCAATGCGATGCTCATGTCGAGAACCTTGGAAATGGACATGTCCTTGTACTGATCGATTGTGGAGCCGCCTACGGCCATACTGGGCATGACGAAGTCTTGAATGCCATTGGGCTTAGGGTTTTCGATGTTTCTGCTGAAGATAAAGTTGGTTATTACTAGTCAAAGAAGGTATAGCAATATATATACTCACTTGGAGCCTGTGTAAACTATGATCGCAGCTGTGACAGCGTTCCAAAGCGCTAGAATCGCTGTGAATGACTCCTTCTCTTGCTCTGCAATCACCACAACCCTATCATCTCCAGGCTCGGTGTCCTCCGGGGCATTATTGGAGACCGCGCTTTGCGCATTTGTCGTCTGCGGAGCATTGGCAATCTCGTCCCGCGCATTCATCGTGTGGAAGAGCATTTCTGTGCTCGTCACCGAGACGCCAGCCGTGCCGGCGCATCGCAGATCGTTGATGATGACGTCCAGGGACGAGCGCAACGCGGGGTCTTGAGCGCAAGCGCACTTGACGAGGTCGAGAAGGGCCAGGAAGGGTCGAAAAGCCATTCCATGGACATTGGCAGGCCAGGCGCTCGCAGCTGGCTGAGACTGCGACATTTGGTAGGTGTTGGACAAGATGGGAGCGGGAGCTGGCTTGAAATGTAAGAATGTATTTCAACTTAAAGACAGTCGCGACTCGCGACTCGCGTTGTCGGGACGCGTGCAGAATTAAATTTGGGAATATCTAACGGAATTGATAAGCAGCTCGAATCTCGAATGTTTAAAATATCAGCTTTAAAAAAAAGGTTATAGATTTATTTTCTCGCTTTAGCAATAATAATCAATGGACCAACATTAAATTTGGGAATAGCGGAATTGATTGATAAGCAGCTCGAACTCAATGTTTAAAATATCAGCTTAGAAAAAAAATCTTGCTTGGTCGATGATCATTGATCGGAAGCCGGGGAAATTTTAGATAAGCGCAGAGCGCGAAGCCTGAAGCCCTCGCCTTTAATCTATTCAAACCCAAAAAAAAAAGTCTGGAGTGTTTGAACTTTGAACGGCTTTTCAAAGCATATGGAAATCGGCCTGGAGGCCAAATTAATCAATAGATCATGGGCAAAAAGTCTGATAAAGCTGTCGATCCCGCTTACCGCTTGTTGGCTGGAAATTACTATTGGAGAAATAGAAAATTTAATTAATATGATTCGAAAAACGCTCTATTGTTTCTTTCCATGCTGCATCCAAAATTCTGTGTCTTAGCGTATTTCTTCCATGCTGCATCCACATTTTTTCTGTCTCGGGCTCTCGGCATCAGTTTCCATATCGGAGCAGGATTTCCTCCATGCTGCATCCACTGCTATGCAGCATGCAGCACTCCAAGTCGGTCTATCGCTCGGAGGTATCGTGCGTGATGCACTGTCGATCCTCGAGAAGTTCCGTTCTTCCCCTTGCCTCTTCTCTTCCAAAATCAGCTCTCTGTCTGGCCCGACCTTTCCAAGTTAGCGCTGCACCTTATCGTCCCGTAGGCTCGATGGAGTTCTATGTATGCAGCATACAGGATGCAGCATACACGATGCACTGATGCAGCATCCAGCTCCAACCACTGCATTGACCACTGACAGCATTACTTGATCGTTGATCCGCTGCATTCACGACTAATCAATTCTTGTCTCTTGATGCACCAAGCAGAGCCAGCCTTCGATCGCAGAGCACACGATCTTTGACCTCTCCAATTATGCATCTGCCAGCTCAGCTTCTTTTCCCCCAGCGTACCCTCCACAGCTTATGTCCCCCTCGCAGAGGATATCGTCTCTTCCTGGAGTATTGTGAATAACTGTATAAAGCCGGATCTCGCTGACTGTCGCTAACCAATTCTTCCCTCATCCACATCTTCCCCTTCAGTCTCTTCTGGCTTGCCCTGTCTTCTTCACCCACACCCTCACCGATCTTTACAACAGCCATGGCAGCAAGTCGAATCATCAAATGGCCGACACATCTCTCCATCATGCGGACATCATCTTGGGGGCTGTCCAAACTATCGAAAACTCCCACACCATCGACTCGACGATCTTCGATACCAATGAGGCTGCTATAGACATCAAGACTCTCATATGGGCGCGTCTTCAGCCGAGGGAGGGCGCTTACCTGGTCGTCCAAGCACCGATAGGGACGAAACCAATCCGCTTGAATATCAACGACACCGAGAACATGCGACTGATTCCGGAAGCCTTTGATGGTAAGCCAGCTCACTACACTTTGGCAACATGCACCAATTGATCACCCTCTTCCCTTCACAGGCACCAACCCAGACAACGATAGCCTCCCTCATGCTGTCCCCTTCTTCACCGGAACAGGAGTCGTCAAGAGCGTTTCACCGGATCGCAAGAAGGGTACCATTGGTGGATGGGTATTCATCAACAAGAACATGGGATGGTGGAGTGGGAAGTAGACGCCTCGTTCGACGACACCGTCAAGTGGCTTGCATGGCTTTTCCCCCGCCCCGAACGCTGGTTTCGTTCGATGGACTCCTCTCATCGGCCACATCAGATGGAGAAATTTCCATAATCATTCGCCGAATCACAACCATCGCCCCAGCTCCCCAGAACCTCCTTGCCTCTCTCAGCATCGGACAGGGAGGTGTCATGGACCGCGCAGCTAGGATTCGACTAGCCCGCGCTAAGGCCAACAGAGGCGCCGAGATTTCGGACGTCTTTTCCGACACCCCATCCTGACCAGCAAAGTTGACGACGAACCGACGGACACACCCATGAAAGGAACTGGCGAAAGCGACACCGCTCCCCCGCCCCGAAGTCCTCCCGCAACGGAACGCCGATCGGTCCGCCTTCGTCGCCCACGCCTACGCCGATTACGAGGAAGCGCCGTCTGGCAGAGTGATGCACCCGTGAGTAACGCGTCCGATGGCGTCTCGTAACGCAACCAGGACATTCCTCCTACTCACCACACATTCCTTTGCTATCGATCAGCACACCTCGCATCTTCTCCCTTCGTCCGTCCGACTCTTACCTTTCAACAGGGAGCATACATTCCTCGCCAAGTGCCAACCGGCATTGTCTCCGTCGACAGCCTCGGCTCGTTCTCAGCCTCAACGCTTTCCGTCTCGTGTTTCTGTTCTCCATGATACTGGCTGCTTCCGCTTCTACGCTTTCCGTCTCGTGTTTCTGTTCTCCATGATACTGGCTGCTTCCGCTTCTACGCTTTCCGTCTCGTGTTTCTGTTCTCCATGATACTGGCTGCTTCCGCTTCTTGTCTCTCTCTTTGTTTCTCTTTGTTTGCGCAATATCATTCCTTTCTAGCTCCAACTCTCCTACTTGATCCAAGCCCTGATTGATCCCGTCGGGAGAGTATAAGGAGGTAACATACCCTTCGAGGGCGGCTTGTTCACGCTCTACAAACCCCTCACCTTCCAAAGTGCGGTCATCCTCCTCTCCACCACACGCAGACGGGCCGAACGTTCTGAGGGAGTAGGAGCACATGTGAAGGGCTGAGGATCTACTAACTGTAGCTACAAGGATCAAGACGACTGCACATAGATGTGCGGCCGGTGAAGTATGTAGTTTGTGCAAAAGCAATCATGACTTGGTTTCCAGCCTTGGACGCTCCTGCATACACGTCGTCGTGATGCGCAGCAACCAGACCAAGCACCTCCACTCGAACACCGTTTGATCTTGCTCATAACAACGGTCAAAGCCGCGGGCAAGCTCTTGGCAGGACCACGAATGGTGATGATGATTGGTCTCCGAGGTGTTTTCGATCGAGGGCAGTTCGACGGAGCAGCCTGGAACCGGTACTGGCGTTGGAGAGTATCGATGTTGGTACGTGTACTTCACCTCGGCGACCTGGCGTTCGATCTCGGCGACGAGGCGCTGGACGAGCACGATAGCGGGGTCGCGCTCGCATTCCTTGGGTCTCTCACAGGCAGCCTCGGCAGAACTCATCGCACGGTCGTTGGAATTGGCAGAAGTGACTTCGCGAAACCGGAGTGGAGCAGAGCAGCGCGGGCGGGGCGGGATACGGTCATACGGACGCTGACTTCTCCATCTCTGAAATCTCTTCTCCTTCTGGAGACGGGCAGCGTTGGCGTTCTTGGGACCTTGAACCAGAGTGTACAGGTTGTGAGCGATCTAGATCAGATAGGCGGCGGACTTGCTGGTGCGCTCGACGACGATGGCCTCTTGCAGTAGCATGGCTGAACTCACAGGAAAGATGGCATGCTTATATGGACCCAGACACCGTCTACCAGAACACCGTCGCTCCTTGAGGCCGTTCTTTTTCGAATACCTCGGGTTTCCACCCGAGCGTGGAGCCGTCGACGCCCGGGGAACGAGGGAATACTTGCAGAGGACAAGCAGTTTGAGCGGGTGAGGTTGTCGGTGGCTCGGTAGGTGAGACAATCTGGAAGATCCCAGAAGTGGGCGTCCGAGAAGGCGGCTTCGGATGTGTGCTGCTCCAGCTAGAGCACCTGTGCTGGAAGGGAGGAAGGCAAGGCCGATTGGTCAACGGATGCAAAGAGGGCAATGATCGAGCTGGACTCACCGTGGGAATCTTCATTGGGAGGAACATGGTTTTGCCCACGTAGTTGAGGACCATAGACTCCTGTCCACGTAGTTGAGGACCATAGAGTCTGTGGAGTTGACTCGACGAGCTTCGGCAGCGGCGCGATGTGCCCAGAGAACAATGTTGCTTGTGACATGATCGAAATTGGTCCCCCTTGGAGTCTGTCGCGGCGAGCGAGCATCTCATGTCGAAGCAATTCCCCCGCCCTGGTCTGGCTTTGACTTTGCATCGCGAAGAACGTCTTTGACTGCGCTGGACAATGAAACAAGAGAGGAGATGGAGGAGTCGGTCAGCGGAAATTGGGAAGAAACACGTCAGAGCTTAGTTCCAGAATAGTCCAGCTTTCCCTTCTACATCTATACTGTTCAAGAAGCAAAAGTTGAGGAGGGAAGACGGAATGGTGAGTGGTGAGTTCACAATCCAAGAGAAGAGAACTTCGACTGGGAGAAGGGTCAAACTTGACAGTGGGCATCCTTTTTATACCTTAGTAATCAATCGCCCTGAATCCCCACACCTCTGTGCCCCGTCCGTGTCGCGCAGTCGCGCTGCAGACGAACGTCAGAAAAGGATGTCGAGGTTGAGTGTTGACCGATTGAGTGTTTGGGATACGGTGTAGAACTTGTGGTGGTGGTGGTGGTGGCGGGGGAGAGGGGGTTGGGGCCTGGGGCTGGGGGGTCCATGAATTCAGGAATCTTATCTTATCTTATCTCCAATCGCCCTAATCTTCGACATGACAATTTACATCTGAGCTGTGCCAACTCAACTGCGAGGTCGCATAATACACCACATGGGATACACCACGTGTCCTTAAAGTTCAGCACTCACTGACTGATTGGTCCTTTCCAACTTCCATCCACGATCCCCTTTCTTGACTCTGGTCCATTGATCCATTGTTCCCTCGAATTCCTTTCTCTCAGTCTCTTGATTCTTCGTCCGGCAGGCCCCAACGACCTTACAGCTCACTCTAAACGGACAAGCGACGACATCAAGTGAAGTACATATCTGCCGTGCTTCCGACTTTCTGCTTCATCATTCCACATCTCTTATCTGTCAACCAACCTCACCCACCATCGCACGGCGCACGCGGTCTTCCGAACTGTTTTCAAGCAGTGCGTATCTCCTCACACCTGCGATGCATCTCTGATTCTGACCCGCACTTTTCTTAGCCACTTCAACGTAGTATCTTCAGGTCGAAACATCATTTCCTCCCATGGAAGTCGTCTTGGACCCCTGTCTCAATCGTACAGCTCTGAGAATTGCTGGTGAGCACAACCTGGCTGAAGTGAGCGGTGGCTCTCGTATCTCAAGTGCACCGTCAATACATGGTACACGTCACTGACCTCGCTTCCCACCAGAACCTACGACCTCATTCCTCACCAACGGACATCCTGCCTCCCATCGCGCCTCAGCATGCCAAATGCCTAACCTCCTTCAGTCCGGCCGCCATCTCCGCGTGTAGTGTAGGCTCCCCTGCCTCCCCCTCCCAGCCCGGCTGTTTCCGCCACTCTCTCCGCAAAATCTGCCAGCCCAAGCGGCCCCTTCTTCAACACGGTGAAGAGACGCCGCCGCGAAACGATTGGCCCATCACATCCTTATGGTCATTGGAGCCCTCTCACAGGTGAGTCGGATCTCTCTATATGGACAACGACCTGTTTTTCCTTACCTCCGTTACTGCTTCGACTACGATTTTGTCAGCAATGAGCTTTTCCCCGACACCGATGGAATCCTGACGACGATTCTGCGCCGAGCACCAGTCAAGCTTAACCCCCAATTCGACTTGACGACGGGCCCTTCTTGTCACGTTGTTCGGCGCTGATTCGACAACTCGCCACTTGTGAGTCAAATCACTACATCCTCTCTCTCTCTCATTCTACATGAACAGCAAGCTCGGAGACACCGAATGACTCATGCTCTTCTATTCGCCTTGACCTCATTTCAGAAACGCCGACATCTGGTAGCATGAATCGCGGGCTTCTTTCGTCTTTACGAGGTGAGTTCCGTCTTTCCCGACGGCATTATGGTTATCGCGAAGTCGCAACCCTCCCTCGGCGTCCACATCTCGTGTGTATAAAATCCCGTCGCGTCGCAGCTGAACCATCGCATTCTTCCCACCCCCGTCCCTCTCTCCCCGACTCAACCCCTTCCCATCGAACAACCCTGCTCTCCTTTCTTACAGCCTTTCACCCCACGAACGACAGCATGGACACCACGAACGACGGACAGTCGGGCTCGTCAACCAGCAATTTGGACCCGCCCATGGAAGGCGGCGCCAATCCAAGCAAACGCGGTAGAGGCCGCCCGAAAGGATCAGGCAAGAAAGGAAGCGCCGCGCCCGAGCCCAGTCCCCCTCCCGTCGACTCTGGCAGTGACGGTGCCGACAATGGCAATGATACCGACAGCGATGACGACATCAGCCACATTGTTCCTGCATGGGATCCCATGCATTGGCGGGATGTGGTGTTGATCACCCGCGAGCTGTTCTCACATCTTGTACCTTGTTGCGACAACTGGACGGACGAACAGCGAGTCAAGATCGGGAACATGTTGATCGATCTCGGCTTTGCGTTGTTCCCCAGCAACTACTGATCTTTCCCTGATGTTCTGAGTGAGTCCCTTCTCACCTACGTTTGCCCGTTTCCGGTTGCAGGCATTGATGTTTCCTCTCTCCCTCTCCCAACAGATCTTACCTCCTTCATCACTCCGTCGGCCTGCGCATCATGCGTTCACCTCCGCAATTCTTCCGCCTGTTCCCTCTCGCCCTTGCGACCTCCTCCCTTTCTTTGCCGCCCTCCCAACCTGCTCTTTTATCTGCTTTCCTCGGTATCGGTCCGTCTCTTCCGTTCTCGCTCTCCGACCTCCGTGTCCTCGCTTCGATCTCTCAGCTTCCCTCGCCTCCCTCAGTCCCTCCTCGGTTAGGCCCCGGCGGGAGCGATCTGGGATACGATGATGATTTTCTTTTCTCTGCGCCCCGCACCATGTCGCATGTCCTGCTCTCGCTCCTGGTTCGTCGTTTCCTCCCTGTGCTTGATTCCGTTTTTTTCCCTCGCGTGGCGCTGCTTGTGTCTCTTCTCATGTTTTGTTCCCTCCCCCTCAATCGACTGAAATACTTATCCGCTGCTGAACAGCATCTTAAACGCACGATATCTGCACAATGTATGTCCGACAAGCAGAATTGCATGCGCAATGGGTGCTGAGCAAGGGGTACTACGAAATTTAACTGGGTCGAGCCCTGAAAAGTGAATTTCTCCAAGAAAAATTCTCGCCTTCGGGTACTGCTTTACTGCCTGCTGCCCAAAATTTTCTCACCCACTGATCTCCTTTTGCTTTCTGGTCTTTCGGGTTCCATACATGATTCATCCCACTACGCCAATACAGAACATTCATACGTAAACCTTAGTCAGTTAGTCTAGGGAGTTCGGGGACCTCTGGCTTCGGCCAGGCTACAATCCTTGAGCTATGCCACCAGCGTTGAGCCTGACTGATACTGGAGCCTCAACATTTCTGCAGTGCCGAGAGGGCTGCTTCGCGGATCTAATGCCCGTCTATAAGGACAAACCCAAGGTGATCGGAATGTGCGGCGAGTACTGTAACCACCATGACAGGTGCGATGCATGGCCCAAAGACTGCGGCTCGCCCGCTTAGCAGTCCCCGTTCACCATTGGAGTCTCCACACGGCGTTAGACACCCTGCGCCAAAATCACGATCATCGACTGCCAGCTCTTTTCCTCGCCGCTTGCGTTCCCAACCCTTCAACATGGCTTCTTTCGCTGTTCCAGAAATCAGAATGAGTGCTGATCCAAAAGCTGCATTCTCTGATCGCGCGCGATATGGGTGTTCCTCGCTGGTCTGATTTAACATGGCCATCCGGCGAGAGGAGGAGTTCCTTAAGTTGAGGCCGAGTCTCCGGACTCTTACATTTTAGACGCGCACCTATGCACCTTAATCTCAAGGGGTAACGCGGTAGCGCGGTATAGCGGGTAGTACGATTGTTTGTTGCGCTGTTTCACACGCTGGATACATAATCTGTATGTGTCAGCCACAATTATTTCTTGTCCTTTGCACGAATCTCGAAGCAGCGACGCGAAGGCATTCAAATCATACGTCTGTGGTCTCGGCGTGATGATGTGGACCTTCGCCTAGCCTTCAAAGCGTTTTCCATTGAATCGTTCACGCTTTGTGGTTTGTGGTCGTGTGTGCCCCTTCGACAGGGAGACTGCACCTCAGAGGTTTCGTGGAAAGGATGACTGCCACCCACGCCCTTGGTTGTGGGAAACGGGTCGTCGCTTATCGTGGACAGTAGTGATGATGATGGCGAACGAATCTGTTCAGACACGCTCTCGCTTGTAGTGATCCACTAGTGGATGTCGAGCTGGATTGCATTCGTGTCCCTCTAAAATCCTGATGAAAAAGGCAAGCCTTCACACGCTCATTTTCATCTCGATCTTACCAAGCGGCGCATAGCCCTCCACGACGAAATCGTCCGTCTTGAAATCGTCGATGTTCGAGACTTGCCGGGCAAACCGGATCGTGGGGAACGGCCTCGGCTCTCGCTCAAGTTGGGCTGGAAGACGAGGTCAGGACCCATCATGAGCGTCAACATCGAGGACCATGGCCAGACTCCAAATGAAAGGGGAAAGGGTGAAGAACTCACTTTTGAGCGGCTCGACGTGGTCGCGGTACACATGCGCATCGCCCATGCTCAAGACAAGCTCGCCGGCCTCGCAGTTGGTAACCTGGGCCACCATGTGTGTCAACAGAGCATAGCTGGCAATGTTGAATGGAACGCCAAGGCCCAAATCGCAAGAACGTTGATACATCTGACAGCTCAGAACCGGCCGTGTCGAAGGCGGAGCGTCATTGGGCGGGAGCGATACGAAGAACTGGCAAAACATATGACAGGGTGGAGTGCCATTTGCTCTAGGTCTGTGTTGGGCGGGCGAAAGAGCGTCAAAATTCAGCCCGCCAAATCGAAAGTTATGGCGTAGCTAGACCAAACACGCACCTGCTGGGTTCCATGCACTCAACAGAATTCGTCGGTCGGTCGGGTTTTCCTTAATCTTCCGGACACATTCGGCCAGTTGATCGACGCCCTGGCCAGTGTAATCGGTGTCACAATCGATGTACTTTGCGCCAAAGTGACGCCATTGGAAGCCGTAGACGGGCCCAAGGTCACCTTCGCGTCGGCTGGTCAGACCGCGAGAGTCGAGAAATTCTCGAGATCCGTTGCCATCCCAGATGGAAATACCACGTTCAGAGAGGATCTAAAAGCAAGCAAGGCAGGAATCGGTTAAATTGGAGCAGAGAAAGGGAGGAAGAACAAGAAAGGGCAGGCGAGGAGTGGAACTCACCTTGGAATCTGTCTTTCCTGCCACAAACCAAAGCAGTTCTTCCAAGACGCCGCGAAGAAATACGCGTTTTGTGGTGAGGAGCGGCAGAGTGCCGTTCCGAAGACTGAATCGGAGACATGGCTGTGGAGCGAAGATAGCAAGTGTTCCGGTACCTGTCCGATCTGGCCGCAGCTCCCCTTCGTCGATGACGCGCTTGACCAGGGCCAGGTACTGGTGCTCCTCGCGCTTGACTGGGTAAGAGACAGTGATCGCATCAGAAGGGGGTGCTTGGCTTATACAGTCGCAGAGGAGCAATCAAGACTGACCAGTCGTCTTCAGATGGACCTCTTCCTCCTTCTCGAGCACGGGTTTGGGCCCCGTCTTAGCGCTGAAGATGGCACCAATGGCGGGCTCGTCGAAACTGTTGTGTGTGTAGGTGAGGAGCGCCATCCCGCCTGCGTCGACCTCGAAACCTCGGCCTGTGGTGATGGGCAGGCCCAACCAGCGCGCGATGAAGACTCTGGAACAGAACGGCGGCGTCAATGGGAAGCACGCGAGCGTCACAGATTCTACATCTAGAGCCAGGACAGACTCACCTGTTGAAGTGGCCGTGCGCGACGATCATGATGTCGCCGCCGTGCTTGAGGACCGCATCGTCGTGGAGCGTCTCAGGATGCCCCTCGATGACAGCCTTTTGCAGAGCACGGACTTTGGCAATGACACCATCAACTCGATCCGTCATCTGCTGTGCAGACTCGCCCTATCCAGCAAGAACAAAATGTCAAGAAAAGAGCATAGGTGAGCTGGCAGGAGAAGGTCCTCGGTGCTGTGGCTGGCGGAAGCGTCTTACAGGAAGCTCGTCTGGTTTCTCCGGGTGGTCTGGGCAGCCGTCGGTCCAGATGTTCCAGTCGGGTCGCTTGAGTTTGATCTCTGCAGTCTGAAGAAGCCCGAGCAAAATTGTCAGAAGGCTGGCCCTCGGAATCGTCAGAGCAGCTGGGTCCCATCTCACCTTAAGACCCTCGTATGCTGGAGGAAGCCGCGTGCACACAAGCCAGTAGTGAGCACATATGGTATCAGACAGCCAAATGAGCAGCACAGGCAGACATGACACACTCACCGCCGTAATCCCACTCTCTACACTCTTGAGTGATTTCCGGCTTGACGATCTGCTCGCGCTCCTGCTCGGAGAGATGTTCGAAGAGGAGCTCGAGGGTGCGCTGACTCCTCATGCGCGGGCTGACGAGGATATGGGCGATGTGACGCGGGTTGATGAGCTTGGAGTCAGCGTCGGAGCGAGAGAGGACGCGTGGGGCGAGCTCGCGCATGACGGCTTCTCCGTTGGCAGTCAACGGGATGTTGGACCGGCCTGTATGCTGTCCGCTGATGCTCCACTCGGTCTCGCCGTGGCGGAGGAGATACAGGCGGGGCATGGCGCGGTGCTTGGGCTTGGACATGGCGTGTGTGCGAGGCGAGTACAAGTATGCGATAAGGTGGTGGTGGTTCGGAGTGTTGTTCTCGGTGACCCTTTCCTTGTTGACGCGGTCGGTGACGCGCTTCGGGGTCCACACGCGACGCGACGCGTTCAGGAGGTGAGGTCAGCATTCAGCAGGAAGGGAAGGAAGGACTCGACTGAATGCGCATGAGCCCAACCTCGACCGTCTCGTTGGGAGCACAAAGTCATGACCTCGCCGTTCTCTGCTACTCGAATCGCTGCTCTCGCTGTGCCTCTCCGTCGCGCCTCACCTTCGCACTCTCAACCACGACAAGGACGAGGACGAGCCGACGACGACGGACTGACGCTCGAACACTTCCTCCTCCGCACACGCTTCCTCGCTCTCTACCGCTCCATCGTCCGCGCCACACGCGACATCCCAAACCCAGAGGCGCGTCGAGACACCCTGGACTGGTATCGCTCCGACCTCTTCCCGCCTTCCCTCAAGCTCGAGACAGACCTCATCAACCTCAAGGAGGCTCTCGCCCAGGGCTACCGTCAGCTCAAGCAGATCCAGGGCCAATTCACGCTCGTAGGCGCCGGTGGCATCAAGATAGCAAGAATGAACGCGGAGAAGGGAGAGGCACAGGCCGTTCACGACCCGGCAGGCTACACCACCTTCCTCGACACCCTCCTCGAGCGCGATGTCGCCGACCGCCTCGTTCTCGATCTCCGGCCCACACAGGACTTTGCAGCTCGGCATCTGCAGAACGCCACCCATCTCCCCGGCGGCTGGGCAGAGCTCAACAGTCGCTTCAGCACCTATCTCCCTCCTCGCGGTGCGCCTTTCCTGGTCTTGTGTCTCACGTCGGACGAGGCCGACGTCAGGAGGAATCTGGGCGAGCGGGATGGCCTGATCGCCATCATCGTGTGCCGTCCAGGCGGAACAGGAAAATCGGGTAGGCCTAGCACAACAGAGGAAGTCCTGACTGACCCCCTGGGTGCATCGGAATCTTCCTTCTGGGCCGCCGCAGAGCGAAAAGGCGTGCTCCGCTCCTCTGCCTCAGCGATTCCGGGTGGAACCACAGGGGGAAGTGCGGGAAACTCCCCTTTTAACTCACCCACGGGCTCAAGACGGAGTGCTCATACTCTGGCCTCGACCCAGCAAGGAGCCTCCACTCCAGTCCCATCCTTCTACCGCTCAACAGATGACACTCCACACCTGATGGGACAGCCCTCGCCCGCCCTTGCGCGCACCTACCAAGCCCATATCCGGCCTTCCTTTCTCGGCCGGCGCACCTCAGCGCGCGCAGTGGATCTTGGCTGCGGCGCAGGTCGGGACCTGGCCTGGCTTGCCTATCGAGGTCAAATGGACAGGGCTCACAACGCGGCACAACAGGAAGATCATTCGGAAATTCGCCAGCAAACTTCACAGACTGAGATTGCCTGGCAAGTCACTGGCCTCGACAACGTCAGGCCCGTCCTGCACCGCGCACAACATCTGATGGACGCCTACGGACTCATGCTTTCTTCTGGCCATGCTGATGGAATATCTGATCATGCCACTGCGGGTTGCGAGGCGCTTCTGTGGGGTCAAGTCAGTCCAACAGGATCAATACTGGCCCTCCGGACCTCTGGCTCATCACCAGACACAGGCGGCCGAAATGGGAAGCCTTTCCTAGCCGTCACCCCTGATCAACTCGATGGAGCTCTTCTGCCTCAAGGTGCTTCCGCGTACGCGCTGGCCCTTCCTCACGGTCAAAATTTGAAGGACCTTCAAAATATAGACGCGGCTGTTGCTGCTGCCGCCGAGCCGTTTGATTTGGCACTTCTCGTCCGATTCCTACCTCGACCTTTGCTATGGGATCGTCCCGAAACAATACATGCTCTGGTCCGGCGCGGGGTGGAGGACTCTGCGCAGACACCCCGCCGTAGAAGTGGTGGATTCGTCCTCATCAGTCATTTCGTCGTTCCCGAGGAGGCGGAAGCTATCACTCTGACCGGAGGCCAACCTGTGCGGCGAATCTACGATGCCCCGCCCGAACCGTCACGTCTACAGGCGGGTGAAGTTCGACGCCTGGTACAAAGCTGGAATACGTGGTGGGCGGCGCAGGAACTTGAAGGAGGCGCGGGTGAGGTTGAAGGCAAGACAGAGGAGGAGGAGTGGGGCATTGTGGAGGACGTGATCGAACCTATCGAGGATGGTAGGGCTGTACAGAGCATCCTTATCCAACGTAGATGAATTCAAACCTCGACTATCAGTGCAACTTTCTGGATGTTCTGGACACTTAAGACGAGCATTGGCTACGGATTGCATTCGTCAGAGCTCTGGAAGGAGCTGATTGATGTGGGTGTCGAAAGGGCCCAGGGGGAAAGCCAAGCCTGCTCCCGTGTTGCCCAAGCGGTCAGCTCGTTCAAAAAGAGAAGTTTTGCAGCTGAAGAAGGGCGAAGAAATGGGGAACGCCAGCAGATATGGGCAAAAGAAAAAAAAGGACAAAAATTGATCCGACACGGGATCGAACCGCAGACCTCATGCGCTTAAATCGAGGCGAACCTCGTATGTTAAGCATGTGTCATAACCAACTAGACCATCGGACCTTTGATGTCGGCTGTTCGCCCAGGTTTGTATATAATCTACTCCAATGCTCGATGGTAGTATGAACAGGTCATGGCCAGTGCCGTCAGACCATCAGGTAGGCTCCTCATTGATTGAAGTCGGTGTGCCCGCGCAGGCACTCGCAGGCGGGGGAAGATGTATGCGGCTCAGTCTGCGACCGATACGCTTGACGGGCGGCTGTCCCGTCCAGCCGCCCTGACAGCAGGGGGTCGACTGAGAACTGTCCCCAACGGCTTCACAAACAAGCGCTATAGAGCTGTGGGCGCTGGGATGCAGGAGCGTCGAAGCAGTTAGTGCCTGCTGTTCGCCAGTGGATTCAGTCCAGTGCGGACAGGCAAGCGTTGGCAGCTATACATCTTCAAGGGGTGAGGAAATGCAGGGACAGAAGCAGGATATGGGACAGCACCGAATGGAAGGAGTTAGCAGCTCTTTTGAAGCCTGAGCGCCTGAGCTACCCCAACGACCAAACCAGAAGTCAGACGCAAGCAGTCAGAAAGTTTAAGAGAAAGGCTCGTCTATTGAACACGCCCGAGAGCGGGCGCGAAGAACGGTCGGAAGGAGAGAGAGAGGGAAAGAAAGAGAACTGCTTTAAAGAAAACCTAGGGTCATGGGAAAAAGATAGTAATGGCAGGGTGGAGAACAGATTCAGGTAGAGAGAGGTGCGGGGAGAGCGAGTGGGGTGTTGAGCTACGGTTTTACTGAGGCAGCGAGGGGGAAAGGAAAGAAGGGGGGGAGGGTGCCGAAGAAGGGAAGTGTACCGTTTGGGACCAGAGAGAGAGGTTAGGGGGTTCAGAGCAGAGTAGTTGGGCTACAACAGCGGGTGGAACCCCAAGGGCCGTGCCGCAATACGATGCCATGTTTTGAGGTGGAGAGAAGAGCAGACGGGAAGACGTGTTTCGGCAAGGGCGCACGCTCCCCTCATTGTGTGAAGCGAAAACGACAGCTGGGAATAGTCTTGAACCCTTACGTCCAAACGACCTTTGGCTCGAACGGACCCCTCCATGCGTGGTCATTGCATGTGGGCTTGGGGCCTTCCTCGCAGTGGTCTTGAAGGCTTGCAGGTTTTTGGGTCGGCGGACGCTTGATGAGGCGATGAGGTAGGGGACCCGGGGGGCGTCCTTGTATACATATTTGCTTTGGGAAAAGGTTCGGGCTTTGCAACCGTAACTTGACGTCTCTCCTTCTTCCTCTCCTCAGAAAGAAACCGGCCGTGACGTTGGGAGAAGGAAGGGGCTACCCGAGAACTATGTGGACACCGCCAAAGACTAGAATATATGTGAGAATGGGTATTCGTCAGCGCCTGCAAAGATGTTTGCAGGCAAGAAGTATAGAAAAGCGATGATACGAAAGAAGGAGTGAGGGGATAGGGAGGAATTGTAGAGGAGCGCGGGGGCTTGAGTGCAAATGAAAGGGGGGGTCGGGACTGAGGAGGAAAGGAGGGAGATCCAGAGACCGAAGAGAAGAGGAGAAAATGAGAAGAAAAAAGGATAGTGCGAGGGAGGAGATCAATTGACGTCTAGAAGAGAGAAAGAAACGGGCCGTCGTTCCAGAGAAGGCAGCGGGCAGAGAGGACATGCAAAATCTTCGGGGGTTGGAGGAGGCAAGGGGGAGGGAGGAAGGAAAAAAGGTAATTACAGTCGAGTAATGTCCGTGCCGTGCGCGTTGCTCTTTATGCCGATTCTTGCATCCCTCCTTTAGCCCCCCCCCCGTATAATCCGATCTGCTCATTCTCTACTCGTCAACGACCTCAAGACGGGTCTGGAACGAGAATACATCGTTGCTGTCCTGGCCCTTCTCGTGCACAATGGTGAGACGCTTGAGTGACATCATGAAGTCCTCAACAATCTCGTTTCGGACACTGCGCTGGCGACGGCCAATGCGGTCCAAAGCCTCGATCCGGTTGAGAACGTAGTAGACGAGGGCAATGACGACCGTGACACCGAGAGAGAACGCCCAGACACGCACAACGGTGACAATGTCGGTCCAGCCACCGTGGGGAGCGGTGACAGGGTTGCGGTTAGGTGCGCCGGACAGCCAGCCGAAGAGACAGAAGAGAGTTGCGAGGACGTCGACGGCCAAGACGGCGCCGACCAGCTGCCACGAGGGAAGAGTGATATCTGACTCGCCACCACCGAGACGGGTGACGAAGATGAGCCAGTTCTCAGTGAGGGCGACCTCGAGGAAGAGGATCTCCTGGAGGTTACCGAAGTTCTGGACGATACCACCCTTGAAGTCGACGCGGTTGTCTGACAAGAACATGGTTCCGCGGATGATCCAGGTACCGGCAGCGAGAAGGAGACCGAGGATGACGGAGATGATCCAGATCTTGGGCAATTGCCACTCGACGGGCTGCTTGGCGTGGGGAGCGTTGTCGTAGGCAATGGCAATAGTGGCAACGTCGGCAAAGAGAGCGAGGAAAACGATCAGGTTGGAGCGGATCGTCTCGTTGAGGATGATGATGGTCAGGACGAGGTATACCTCCAAGTGGAGACAGAGCGAGATACGGTACTGGATGTAAGCCTTCATGCGGTGGAAAATTTGACGGGCGACCTTGATGGAAGTGATAATCGTAGACAGACCCTCGTCGAGGAAGACGACATCGGCAGCGGCACGGGCAGCGTCGGAGGCACCCTCGACGGCAATACCACAGTCAGCCTTCTTGAGCGAAGGAGCATCGTTGACACCGTCACCAGTCATGGCAGTCAAGTGACCACGCTGTTGGAGAATCTCGACGACCTGGTACTTGTGCTCGGGGAAGACCTCAGCGAAACCGTCGGCAGCCTCGACAAAGTCGTGGATAGCAGAGCCGGTAAGACCACCAGAGCCGATCAATCGATGTGAGTCGTAAACCTTGGTACCGAGAGCGAGCATCTTGCAGGTCTCCTTGGCGATAGCGACGGCGTCACCGGTAAGCATCTTGACGGAAACACCAAGAGTTTGGGCCTCAGCGATGGTGGCAGCAGTGTCAGAGCGCGGGGGTCGAACATGGGGAGGAGACCGAGCAGACGCCATCCTTGGGAGTCCTTGATTGCAACACCGAGAGAGCGGAAACCACGGGCGGCGAAGTCACCGGCGACCTTGCGGTACTCGGCGGCCTGTTCAGCGGGGGGAGCACAGAGCTTGAGGATGGCGTTGGGGGCACCCTTGGCGGCCGTGTACTGAACACCGTCCTTCTGGACTTCGGCAGTGATACGCTTGGAGACGGGGTCGAAGGAGTGAACTTCTGGTGGTCCATCCGGAGGCGAGCTCTTCCTGGGCACCTGGGTAGTCCTTGAGGGTGGTAAGAGTAACCTTGTCGATGGGGTCGAGAGACTTGACGTTGTGGGACGAGGCGAGAGCAGCGACGGCCATCATGTAGTTCACATCGACACCCTCAGAGGTGAAAGGCTCGTGGATGGAAAGCTTGTTGGCAGTGAGAGTACCCGTCTTGTCGGAGCAGAGAACGTCGACACCGGCGAGAGACTCGATGGCGGTCAACTTCTGGACAATGGCCTGTCGCTTGGCGAGGTAGGCGGCACCGACGGCCATGGTGGTGGTGGTAACACAGGGGAGACCGACGGGGACACCGATGATGAGGAAGATCAGGGTGTAGATGAGCAAGTTGTTCTCGGTGGGGCGCGAGATTTCGGTGTTGCGGAAGAAACCAGAGATCCAGAAGGCGAGGACGAAGACGAGGACGAGGATGAGGAGGGAGGTACCGATGGAGCCCATGACCTTCTGGAAGTGACCCTCGGATTCACCACCGAGGACGAGAGCAGCGGTGCGGCCGACGAAGGTCTGCTTGGCGATGTCAGTGCAGAGGATGTATGCCTTTCCGCGCTTGCAACCGGTTGTGTAGAAGACGGTGTCACCGATGTGCTTGTCGACGGCGAGGGACTCTCCGGTGATGGCAGACTGGTCACAGGCGACCATGGCCGGTCCGCGGTCGATGCCTTCATCGTCGTCCTCGCTGAGCTGACGGCCGGAGAGTTCGGCCTTCTTGCGGATTTCGGCAGCCTGGGAACCGTCCTTGTCGTCGTAGTCGGCAAGGAGACGACCGTCACAGGGAACGGTCTTACCGTCCTCAATGATAACAATGTCACCGGGTACAAGGTCACGAGCCTCGATTTCGACTTCTTGACCGTTTCGGACGACAGTGGTGCGGAGGGAGATACCGGCCTTGAGCTTGGCGACGATGTCACCGGCTTGCTTCTCCTGGTACCAACCGACGAAAGCGTTGAGGAGCAGAATGGCAATGATGACACCGAAGTCGATCCAGTCTTGAAGACCACCAGCAAGGATAACAGCGAGTTCCATAACTGAAAAGCAGACATGCAAGTCAGAAATGTTGTTCTGCAGGAAGGAAACTTGGAGTGGAAAGGGGCTAATTGAAAAAACTCACCATACAGAATGGGGCCACGGAAGAAACCAAGGAACTTGAGGAACAAGTTTTCAGAAGGAGCCTCGAGCTCGTTGTAACCGAACTGTGCGCGACGGCGGTGTACCTCGGCATCGGTGATACCTTCTTGGAAGTTGGTCTCGAGCCTGTGGGAGATGATGGGAGTGCAATGATGAGATCGATGAAAAGAAAAGACGCGCAAGTGACGAGAAAATGGAGACCACTTACCAAGATGCGGGTGCCTTGCTGGCGACCTCTTCCTCTTCTCCGTTCTTGTTGACGCGAATCTCCTTGACCTTCCAGAATGCGGGCCATTGGCGCTTCTTGACAGTAGTGATTCCGTCGTCCTCCTCTTCTTCACCGACGCCCTTTTGGGAGCGGATGAAGTCGATGAGGGTGGTGTACTCCTCATTGGCTTGGCCGGTGCTGAGAGCAGCCTGCTTCTCGGGGTCGGACATGATTAAGTTTGTTGTTGTTTTGGGGGTTGATGCTTGATGTCTATGTGAACTGTATGGTTGCGGAGATAATTTGACGGTGGTCGTCCCTTGGATGCCGTTGATGGGTCCCTGTCACTGTGGGAGGTGCGTACACAAGACGCGTGGGCGGAGAGAGGGGGAGGGAATGAGGAATGTGGAAGCCAGAGTGTGAAGGTGCGGGTGAGGGTGCGGGTGGGTGGTGAGGAAAACGCCGAGCGAGATGGGGGGAGAGAGAGAGAGAGAGAGATTGAAGGGGAAGGGGATATCAAAATGTGAGCAGAGCAATAGGTGACTTATATAAAATTGTGAGGGAGAGGAAAAGGGGGAGGAAGAGCGAGACTCACCCTTCTGGACCGGCTGTGTTTTATAGGCGACGAGAGAGAGAGGATGGGGGGTTAGTAATGAGGGTGTGGGAGGGAAACGGAACAGGACGGGAGAAAGCGAGAAAAGGGAGAGGGAGAGAGAGAGAGAAAAGGGAGGGAGGATGGATGGGATGGATGGTGGTCGTCGGTCGGTGGGAATGAGACGGCGACGACGGGCATTGCCTTAATCAGAGCGAGGCGAGCAGAGGTGGGAAAAGGCGAATTTGCGTCTCTCGATTCGATGCCGGCCGAATCCGTTCAACACGGGCACCAGACCACAGCAACGCGCATGACAAGACATCCCGCCGTCCCGCCCCTGTTGCGCTCGGAATGGAAAGATAATAAAAACATAAACCATGCAAAATATAAACGAAAAAGGTGATGAAGAAAAAGGGGTTTGATTAAGCACAACAACAACCAACCAACAATCTGCGCGTGTTTTGATTCATTTGACTGTTGGGAAGCAGCCCAGCGCGTTCGGCCGTGTTTTGATGATCATCGCCGCCGATATCAAAACGCCAAACGATCATCACTGGCGTAAAGGCAGATTACGTCAGCACCACACACAAAACGTGCCGCACACCTGAAACCGGATATTCCACCGAGCACCTCCGCTGGTGTCTCTCAAATCTCAATCGCACCAACCAACAACGAACACACACCAGCCCTGACAATTCATTCGCTGCGACTGGATGACGGCGCAATTCGCTCAGGGAAATGTCAGCGAGCAGGCACCGGCCGACGTGGGCGAGGGGCGGAAACTTGACGCCCGGCCCTGATTATGAATGCCTGATTCGAGGTGCAGGTCCAACTTGAAGGCCGAAGCTGCCTGCCTGTCTGCCCACAGTCGGAACTCGGGGCCGCCGTTCAAACTTCTCACAAGAAAATGATCGTCGCGATGGAGTGCCAAATTGAGGTTTCATCTCAGCCAATATCGCACGACGAGGGTCTCTCTGGGGGTCACGATTGAGAGTCTGCCCGAACGCTCAACCACCCAGCCAGACCCTCTGATAAGCATTTGTGACCGTGGCCGCGACCTCCAGACACAGATCTCCCTCCCAGCTCCGAAACCAACAAAGAAGCTTCCCGCTTCCTGCTTCCAAGCAGAATCTATCCACTTTGCTCCCTTCCAACGTCACTCTTACCGCATGTGCCGGATCTCAGGCAAATTTCCTTGCTTCACCCTTCGCCCATGCAGCTGGGCAAAGAGCAAGATCAGGCACAGTAGACAGAAAACAGACGACCCACGGCCCAGCTGTCGTCTCTTATCACCCGCAGCGGGAACAGATGAGAATTGCTCTAGAAAGGTTGGGAAAAAGAGCAGTCGGACGATCACGTCGCTGGAAGTGGCCGCCTGCGTTTCGGGACCGTACGGATGTCCTGCAATTTATCGCCAGATCCTGCGTGTCGCCGACGGTTCGCCAGTCGCCGCAACACGCATGTTCCGATTGCAGACCGAGCACGATCAAGTTTGCCAGGAGTCTCAACTTGAGACCCTCATTCACCGCGACGCGTCGACGCGTTTCGTTCACGTGATAAGTGCGAGTGTCGAGCCGACTGTGGATGAGAAACTAGGCTCACCCTCGCATGGGCCAGCAGTACTCGCTCACACTCTCGAGCAAGACCCTTCCCATCTACATCGCCTGCTGTCTGTATCGATTCTTCTTAAGGTCACTCGCAGAGCGTACGGCTGAGAACTCAGATCAGAAAGCGGACTCGAAAACAGAAGGAGAAATGTCTGGAGAGCGAGATCCAAATCCCAACCGAGGAAGTCGCTTCAACTTCCGCGACGCAGTCCGCTCCGTCCTCGGCACTCAAGGTGCAACCAGCGGGTCAGGCGAAAGCGGGACTGGTGGATACGAACCTTTCCCATCTGCCCTCCATCTCGACACGGACGAAGGCAAGGACAATCCCAAGGATGCCGACGAAGAGATCCGTGTCGTTCCTTATCACTTCCCTCGAATTTCGGATGCGCAGCTCGAAAAGCTATTTCCTCTGCCTGGCATACTGAACACGAGCAGTGCTACTGGGCCCAGTAAGCAGGAAACTGCCGCCTTGCGTCGACGTCAGGTCGCCCGTGCCGCTCTCGACGAAATGGAACGTGAGTTCTCCTCTAGTGATTCTAAACATTTGGAAATGGCCAATGTGAACGCTCGTATGCTCAACTCTTGCTCTCTTCGGGGGGTGATCCCGACTTCATTCTGGCTACTCAGTGAACTGGAAACTCGATCCTTCCACTCTAGGCGAGCGATCCGACTTCAATCAAGGCTGTGCGGCCCTGGTAGCCCTCCTCGCACGCGTTCGTGTAGGCGGCCACGACGACTCCGGGCTCCTCGACTACTCACCAGGCGATCCACGATCCCTCGAAGCACAACAACGCAAAGAAGGCGAAGACTCATCAGCAGGATCGGGCGGTCCTGGTGGAGCCAAGAACAGTGGCAGTAAGAGTGCCTTTGTCAAGCGATGGGAGGCGCATGATGTTTTGAAGGCGATCGACCAGCAGGACCATGAGACTATTCTTATCATTCGAGATCAGGCGATGGACTTGCTTCTGGATCTGTCGTCTTCCTCAACTTCTTCGTCGGCGGCTGGTGCTAGGAGCGGTGGAGGTAGCTCAGGCTCACTGAAAACACCTCTGGGATAGTGAGTCAACGTCGCTCCTCATACATATGAAAATACACTGCTGACCAAGCTGGGTGGATCCATCTTGAACAGCTCCATCTCAGTGAGTTCTTCTCGCATGGACAGCTACTTTGGCCCTCATCGTCCAGTATTGACGCTCATTTCTTCACCCCTCAGCTTGGTCCAAAGTGGGACTCAACTTCCATCGTCATCTGCGGAGCTCTGAGCAAGTTCGTGAACTCTCTTCCTGACGGCGAGGAGGACGGCGACGCTACAAAGAATGCCTCATCAGGCCGCAAAAGAGGTCACAAGATGCAGCTTGACCCGCGGACCATGCAGCGCTTGCGAAAGCTTAAGACAAACTTGAAGCTGGTGAGATTTCAAGAAACGTTCCGTTTCGACGCGCTTGGAGAATTGTTGGGAACACCCAGGATCTCCTGACCCCTTTGTTTATCCCTCTGATCAAACGCATTGCAGGCCATCGACCACTCCCTTTTCAAAGACCAAAACAATCTTCTAGCCTCTTACATGCAGGTCCTGATCATGTCAGAGGGGATCGGATGGGTCAAAGACTCGACGGACTCCGTGCAGCGGGCGCTCGAAACGCACATCCGGGGCGTGGGGACTGGTGGCGAAGGCGGTGTCTCCGCCAATCCCGTCTCCGTGGCTACAGACTGTGTGCTTCAATTCATAACAGTCAACCTCAGAGCCAAAAAGGACAAGGCTTCCTCTGTCAATGACTAGTGAGTACGGATGTAGATCAGATGTGCATGCGTGGCTGTCCTTTGCTGAGCTCTCGATTTGATTCATATATTGCAGCATCTCAAATGCCGTCGGCGACCTCCTCCTCAGTGCTTTATGGCAGATGGTTCTCCTTCGCCCGAGCGAAGTTCTCCCAGGAGCCAACGAAACTCTCAACCCGGACCTCGTCAGGTCCATCCCAGCCTACATCTTTGCCCGAGACGAGCGCGTAGCCCAGCACTTCATCGATCGCGTCCGCGACCTTCGCCGGGCCCTCGACGAAGCGCGCCTACAGGAAGACGAGAACGAGTATAAGCGTCAGAGAGCTCGGGCGCTCAGTACGACTTCTAGGAAATCAATGAAGGCGGAACACGACGAGGACGAAGATAAAGAAGAGGAGGATGTAGCGGGCAAGAGTGCATGGTCGATATCGACCTCTACCGCCTCTCCTCAGCGCACGATCCAGCTCGCTCGAAATCGCAACATGCGGTTCTTGAAAGTTGCCGAGCAGATGGCTGAAGAACTCGGCGCCGCGTTCCGCACGAGATCCGAACAGCGTCTCGAGCTCATCAAGCAGGTCCTCAAAGTATGAGCCCCCACTCTCTCCCCTTCTTCCCTTCCAACCGCCACATGTTATCTGAAATCGCATCGGTAGCCTTCGGATGCAAATTCCCGAAATCGAAGGGCTACAACGGTCGAAGAGACCCTAATTGTATGAGTACAAAGGCAAAGAATTTTGTTCATTGGGGGTTTCGGTCTCGCGATCGCATGGAAGGCAAATATAGAAACGATTGCGATGATGGTGAGGGTGCGAGGGGGTGGTCGTACAGTAAATTTTGCTGGTCCTGAATTGGGGCGGCCCAGAGTCCGCTGGTAAGAGAAAGGGAAGCGCACATCGCGCTAGTGCAGGTACGATGGCCGACCCTGATGCGAAAGCAAGGGGAAGGTAACGGGAGAAGAGGAGAGTTGGGCGGGGAATGACGAGGAAGGTGTTGTGAAGTGGAGACAAGAGGAGCGTGACCATATGCGAGAGTACTTGTTGTTGTTGTTCATGAGCGTCGTAGGAGAGGATGAAGAGCGAAATCGACATGCATGCGTGCAAGCCTGTCTTGTTTTATGGTCAATTGACTTTGAGTGAGCGAGGCCAGGGTCGAGCTCGATGACTGGCCCTGGGTAACAGTTCATGCGAAGATTATGCATGGCGAAGCAATGGAAGGCGAACGTCAACGGACCCTCAGAAAGCTCATCGGGAACGTTTCGTTGAGGCGGTGACGCTACGCTTTTGAGCGATCAAAACCTCGAGCTCTTCGCAGACCTCAGTCATCGTCGGTCGCTCACGAGGTGAATGGTGCCACATGCGGTCTAGCAGCTCCACAACATCGTCTCCGAATTGTCTCCGAATTGCACCTGTGTAGGGACTGTGTTGCCCAGCGTAGTAAGAGAGGTCAGTCTATTGTTGAAGAGTGGGACGACTTGATCTTTGACTGCCTTCCTGCATACTCACCGCAGTCGCTTCTGACCAACGTCGAGGTAGATCTGGTGCTCGTTCATGCCTTGGAAGGGGTACCTCTTCTCAGATTGGTGCCACTGCAATGCCTCCAGAAGGTCATGGCTGCGGACCATACATCGACCTTCTCGTTGTAATGGGGCTTGGGGACCCAGAGCTCCGCAGCCTGCCAATTAACTGTCCCGACTATGGAACGGACGACAGAGCGCGTCGAGTTCTTGACCCTCGCGAAACCCTGTAATTGAAAATCGGCCGTCAGCGACCCTCATTATTCGGGGTGGTGCGCCATCGTCGACAACACTCACAAAGTCATTGATCTTGACGGTCCTATTCCGTGTAATGAGCACATTTGTCGATTTGACGTCACGATGAATGATGGCTGGTTTGCGGGTGTGCAGATATGCGAGCCCTCTTGCAGTCTCCAACATGATTCGGAACTGTATGCCGCGATGACAGAGCTGTGGGTCAGCATAATGGGCTGGACAAGAAGATGGCACGTAAAGGCACGTAATGCACTCACAATCTCGTCATCGGCCGGTGCCGAAGTGCTGCGGATGTAGTCGAAGAGATCCCCGTTAACGCAGAGCTCGCTGACTATCATAACGGGAACAGCCTTAGGCTCCCCAGGAATGCTGACGCCAATGAACCGAACAATGTTCTCGTGCTTGAGGTCCCTCAGCAAGCTGAGCTCCTTGATATCCATCTCGGTCAATTGGTCGCGAATGTCGGCAATAGCAACCTTGTTAACCCGAGTCTTGGAAATCTGGTACTTGCCCACGTAAACGTCCTTAAACCCGCCAGATCCAATCTTTTCGAGCTTCTCGAGCTTGCTGGGTGGATCTCCTTGTCTGTGAGGTTGAGGCCTTCGAGGTCGAGCCCATTGAGCTCGTCAATTGTCTCAGCAGGCTGTAAGCGTGTCCTTCTTGTGAGATGCTGGCGCGGTCCTCGTCGCACAGGAGATCCAGTGGCCGAGGGCGGAAAGGTGGAGTCGGACTCGGAGCCCGTGGACCATTCCGTAGAGGAAGGAGGTAGCACATGATCGAGCTTACGAGCCTTAGGTGAGGGTCTGAGTATGTCGCCGCGAGAGCGTCTAGTGAGAATGGGCGAAGAGTGGACGGTATGATGGTGACGAGCATGATGCACATGGTGTGCAAGGGCCGAGGCGCGCGTGCGCATGGGCGAGAACATGAGCGCGCCGGACCCAGTGGCATTGGAGGCCACATCGCTTATTTTCCTCCTACGCGTTGTTCTTGTTGTTGTTGCCGCTGCTGTTGCTGTTGCTGCTGCTCTTGTTGTTGTTGTTGTTGATGATGCTGCTCCTGTTCCCGTTCCGACCTTCTTGCGATGAATCAGACGCTTACGCTTCGCTCTCGCATGAGCCATGAGCCCAGGCGTGGCTGGACTGCCAGTGGACGATGCCGACGCGCGCCCCACCATAATTGTTCAGTGCGGTGAAGAGATCTGTGTGTATGCTACCGCTGACTTCTTGAGCGGCTGCTGCTGGAGGTGGTCAAGGCACGGAGATCAACACCTTCAAAAAATGATGATCTGGGGAAAACACCGACCGAGAAGACTCGACACAACAACCGTATATGTAGGCAAAACATTTCTATTCCATCTATGTCTGTATGTCTTCTATGAATCATGTCTATCTATGCTCCGGCGTCTCCCGCGATCAGAGGGGAGGAGCCTGGCCTGGTGGGTAGCTCAAGGTCTGCCAAATATCGCCGTAGAAGCCGCTTGGGGGAGGCGCAATGCCACGGTGATAGATTGCATCCCAGTTCCGCAGGATGTCCTGAACGACGGGCAAGCCAGCGATGTATATGTTGGCACTAGCTGGTCCGAAGCCTCCCTGGGCGAATTCAAACGCATCGTATTCGCTCAACCCAGGAGGGGCGCGTTCGAAGTCGGAGCCGGTACGAAGCACAATGGCGCGAGAATAGTCGGCCTTCCCTGCTCGTTGAGCTCGAACGAGGGCTTCGAGCGTAGCATTGTCTTCTTGAGCAGTGGTCGTGTACGTCGCCGAGCCATTGGTAAGGGTGGTGACGACGTGGTCGAATTGCGAGGAGAGCGTCACACCGGTGAAGTAGAGGTCACTCGTCGTCACGTCACCCAGAATGACCTTGGGCTTTTCGTTGGCAGGAGCGTTGGGAAAACGCGAACGGTAAGCCTGAGCCTCAGCGGAGTCGTTGAGTTTGTGCTCGGCCTCCGTCTTGGACACATTGTAAACGCGTTCGACCAGAGCCGTGTTCAATTTGAAGACCTCCGTTCCGTAGGTGGCCAAAGGGTATTCGTCGGGCTCTCTAGTGTTGTAGTTCCAGTACGTATAATTCCACTCCGGAGGGGCCTAGTGGTGTCTTGCAAAGGTTAGAGATGATCAAAAGGTAATGAGCCTTTTCTCTTCAGCCTCTACTCACGTCTTTTCGGTCGAGCGCATACTGTTGAGCGACCTGAACAGCGTAACGAGCAAAGGCAGCTGAGCCTAATGTCCCCCTTTCAGGACTGATTCCGCCGACACCAGCGACTGTCACGGCAGGAGAGAAATCGTCAGCTGTGGGTATTCTCGATGATTTGCACATGCACTATGTATGTAAGCTGACTCACTGAAGAAGTAGGTCTCGCGCAGGTCAAACTTGTCGGAGAGGAAGAAGGCTGTCATCGTGGCGGCCGCATTTATCTCGCCCTCTCCAGTGGTGATTTGGCAGACATCGGCTTTGGCCGTGCAGTGGACTTGAGGAAAGACGGGACTGAGGCCGGGGACTGTGATGTTACGGGCATACAGGCTGGGAGTGAACTGGTCCAGCCATGCATCTGCCTCGAGGCCGAACATGGAGACGATGACGACCTTGGGCCGGACAGCGAAGATGGACTTGATGACCGACCTGGACTTGAGCAGAATGCCGCTGAAGGAGCCTTGGGTAAGATCGCTGCTGAGCCCAGTACGAGAGAGTGGGTACGTGTTGCGCATGTACTCTGCCGTGACAGTGTGTGGGAGCTGTCCCTGGGTCGAGCCTCTGTTCCATCCACGCACGGCACGAGCATCAGCATGGCCAGCACTCAGCTCCAGCAGAAGCAGCACCACGCAGCACGTCCACATGAATACCATCGCTCACTTAATCCTCCCTATCAGTAGTAGTGAGTACCCTGACGGCGAGGTTAAGGTGTAAGTCATCCAAGGTTCTCGAAGTGAGACCATCATGACCGAGTCTGAATCATCGTCTTGTCAGCGGGCAGACTCTTCCAAATGGGCGAGCGCTGAGACCACAAACCCCGCCTAAGTTCAGTCTGAAACAGGCTTGTGGCAGCGGTGTCGTAATCGCGGCCGTGCAAGTGACGATCTTGCAAGTGGCCACCCCCACGGACGATTCATTCAACGCGAGTCCCGTCGCCAGCGTCAACATCTGCGCGTCTCGAGGGGGCGCGACTGTGGTTTCCTAGGCTCGCTCGTCGTGTTCGATCGCGTACACCAACACTCACATCGGCCGCGCCTGTCTGGTGTGCATTCGACAAGCGGCGGCGGCTTGAAGGTGTTCAACGCGGAAAGGGTCATGTCTCGACCTGGTCCGCACGCTGCTGCTCTTCATCATCCTCACCAACACCACCCCGCGGCGCTGCATTCCGCCGCCTCCACGGCTCCGAACAAGACTGCGGCAGTTTCCGCTGCAAACATGGCGCATACACACGGAGGTACAGCCGCCAGTCGAAGCGCGAGCTCGAACAATGGCGGCGTCGGGAACAGCACGGGACACAGCAGCGGCGGTGGGAGGCGGAAGCAGAATGCCAGCCAAAGCCAGAACCTCAACCATGTGAGTGATTGTGAAGGCAGACAAGAGAGCGCTGTGGTCGGCCTCCTAGAACGCTCATGCTCGTTTCTTTCCGCAGTTGCTCTCCTTCACCCTCCCTCCACGCGCTCCACCACCCCCGGCCTATGCGCGTCGCTCAACCCGAAGAGCTGGCGGTAGTGGGGGCGGCTCCTCATGGCAGGCATACGACAAGGAGCGCTACGTAAACGGCCAGTATCGCTTCCTCGTCAAGCCAACAGAAGATTACACCGCCCATTTCGCCGACCCAGACATTTATCTGCCCTGGTCGCACATCGTACAAGTCCTCATCCCGACCTCTTCCGCCCTTTCGAGTGCAACCACGGGTCTTCTTCCTTCCCAGGCTGCCGACTCCGCAGACGCAGGCAGTGCAGCCTGCCCCATCTGCCTCTCTCCGCCCTCCGCGCCCAGAATCACCCGATGCGGCCACGTGTTCTGCTATCCCTGCATCTTGCATTACCTTGCTACATCAGCCGATGCTAGTGACGGGGCTGCCATCAGGAGCTCTGCTTCTCTCGCCAGCTCCTCGTCGACTTCGGGCGTCAGCACTCCATCTCGTGCAGCCGCATTCGTCCCTGGCGCCGCTCGAATTCCCTCGTTTTCGTCGCAGGTCAGCTTGGCTCATTCCAATAGCGGCGTCAACACGCCCACACGGGCTCACCCACCTCCAGCATCCGCCGAAGCCACAACCGCCACTTCCCTTTTGCCCCGTCTCCAGAAGTTCTCGCGATGCCCCATCTGTGGAGACCCAGTCTATGCGCGGGACCTCAAAGCCGTGAAATGGTGGGATGCCCGCGGAGCCGAGCGCAAATTCACTCAAGGCATACAAAGCGACGTCTCATCTTCCACATCTATGCCTGCAACCAGTGGGAACGGCGAATATCTGACTCTACGTCTCATCGAACGGCCGCACCTTACCACACTGGCGCTTCCACAGTCACCAACCTGGCCACCTAAATCTTTCAACGCCGGCCAGTCTTCCACTTCAGACCGGCATGCAAGCTTCCTCGACCCAGAAATAAAGCATGCTCTTGATCTTGACTCGCCACCTTCTCTTCTCCCGGTCGACGCAAAACGAGTCCACGCCAACAAACCAACATCGACAAATCTGGGCGGCCTATTTCCCCCGACGCTGCACCATGGCATTTTCTACCCGACGTCATGACCTATGCCAAGCTTATGCTCGCATCTCCAGCATATCTTCTCTCATCCCTGGCCGAAGATCTGTCTGAACTAGCTGTCGAAAGAGCCCTGTTAGACGGCACACAGCCTGGGTCAGGCGGCATCGTGGATGAGCTCGGTCTGGTTTTCGTGGAGATGGCGGAGCGAAAAGTTGAAGAGCAGATGGAAAAGGTCCGCATCGAGCTAGACACGCAGTGGGTGAGAAGGAGGATCAACGCAGCGCGGGCAGAGCTGGTCGAACACGAGGAGAAATCACGCGAGGATCAGGAGAAAGAGAAGGAACGTGCGGAAAAGACGCGTTTGAGTCGGGTCAAAAAGGGGGCGAGTCGACCTGAGGGCGCTCTGACAAACACCGCCGGGGACGGAGGTGTGTCAACATCGACCGGATCTCCCGACGAGGTCAATCCTGCAGTCGGCCACTTCCTTGCTACGAGACCTACCGATCCGTTCTTTACACCCTCGACACTGGCTGATGACGAAGCAGTGGGGGAGGAAGACTCCGCACCCAGAAATACGGGGCGCGGCCAGCGCACACGGCGAAATATCAACCCGCCCGCGCCTCTCTCATCGTCCTCCCTGTTCTACCAAGCTGCCTCGGGTCAGAACATCTTTCTCCACCCCTTGGACATCAAGATTCTCCGATCACAGTACAACTCCTATGCCCTCTTCCCGCGTCATCTTCGCGTCCGGGTCGGTGGAGCGGATGAGAGCAGCGTAAATGCGGAATTACGGAGGCGGTGCAAATACCTAAACCACTTGCCTATGAGTGCCGATGTGGTCTTCATCGAGATCGATTGGGAGGGCATGGTGGCGGAGGCTGAGGTCGAGGCGAGGGCTAGGCATTCATCATCACAGAGCGGCGCTGAGGAAGAGCAGGATCTGGAAGCGACTGTGGAAGCACTGCCGAGACTACCGATCTCAGAGCCGAAGGAGTCAAGCAGCTTCGGACCGACACAGCCATCACATCTTCGGGTTTGCCCATCATCCGACGCGCAACGCTCAAGCCATATGAACAGGCATTGCGACAACGCCGTCAAAGAAGGACTGATAAGGCGCGGAAGGAGGACCGAGCAAAAACGCGCGCAGAAGAAGCGGACAGAGTCGCCTCAGCTGCCGCGCTCTCAAACTTGAATGTCGCTCATCATGGCGTCGTGAATGGAGGACGTCGCGTACAGGGGCACGACATGGGGGCTTCTTCCGGCCATTCCCGGCATGGGGCATGTCTTCCCGCGGACGTTCGGACTACGACTCAAGTTCTATTGGCGGCGGGACGACGCAGAGCGACGATCAGTTCGGTCGAAGCTTCAACTCAAACTCTGAACACGGTGGGGGACCAGGCAGCTTTGGCAGCGGAGCGGCTTTTGCAAATTTTACCGGGTCGACTTCACCTAGCTTCCGCGATGCTGCCATGGTGGGCGCAGAGCGAGTATTTCCGGTACATCCAGGACACGAGGCTGAGACTGAAGAGTTTCCGGACATTTTGGGCGGCTCAAGTCAGAGAGATCATACTTTAGCAGGGCCAGACGAGGAGCACGCAGATTACAGCTCGGATGAAGCGGCTGCCGCTAATGGATCTGAGCATGGGACGCGCCCGAATTTGGGAGGTCGAAAGCGGACTCCAGTACCTGGACCCGCCACCAACACGGCCCGCAGAACGGTTTGGGGCACCCCTGCTGCTGCTCGCCCATGGACGACGGCTTCCACCACCACGAATGGCAATGCCCGACAAGATGCGGACGACTATGGCTGGTCTGAGATGGATGACGCGTGGATGGAGCTCGAGGAAGAATACATCCTGGGTGCAGGGAATCACGGGCAGCGAAGGATGGGAGGAATGACGAGTTTGTTGAACAAGGAGTCGCGCGGGATGAATGCCCAGACTGCTGCGTCAGGATCTGCTGCAGGCGGACCGGGTTCGACAATGACAACGCCGACAGCAGCCACGGCGAAGAACCGCGCGAAACCATCTGTCTCGGCGCGCGGGTCATCGTCGAGCTCATCAACGGCAGCTATCGGATTTACCACCCCTGCCCAAGCCAGCAGGACAAAGGATCAGGTTGGACAGCGGGAGCACCCAGTTGAGGCCGATGCTGAAACAGAAGCGGCGGCTGCGGGAGGGCGGAAACAGAAGGCCAAAAAGAAGAAGTTGGTCCTCACGGCGGGCGGGCGAGGAGGTAGATAAGCAAACCCGCGGCGTGAGAGCGTTAGAACCCCTTCGAACCTTTTGACAAATCTATAACATGTAACCTTTCGCTTCTGATCACGCACGCCAATTACCTTTTCACCATTACCTGTACCAACACCTTCGGCTTGAAACAACGATAGCTGCTGTCAACTGCGACAGTGGGTGTCTGTACTATGTGCTTCATTGGCGAGAAAGGGTTGCAGTCTATTCAAATGACTTGTAGAATACAATAGCATCCTATCAGAATAGCAGAAACCTATCAGAACCGAATGATAGAGTGCGAAAGATAGTGAAAGACTTACAACGTACTCCTCCTCTCCGCGCTCGCCCCGCTCGCCCTCACACCTCAACCGACCTGCTTTCGGGATCAGTCCAGCTCTGATGAATCCCAAGTTATCCCATATCCGAACTGAAGCGATATTGTTCACGTAAACCAAGTTGAACACGCTCGCTTTGTACCCTAGCCGAGGCGCGTAGTGAAGATAGCTTTTCCCCAAAGCCGAGCCGATGGAGAGACCACGGTGGGAGTGGGAGACTACGAAGCCGCCGTTGCAGATCTGAGTGCAATTTTGAAGGAGTGTGATAATTCAGTATTCTGTAGGGTCAAAGCGAGCATGGTAGGACGTACATGCGAGGAGCGGCCAGGGTAGTTGGGCTGAGGCGGATCGAGTCGAAGGTGGGGCAGGGAAGGAAGGCGTTAGCATACGGTCAGCGTGGAAACGGATATCCTTGCCGTTATATTCTGACCTTGACACTGTGCAAGAGAAGAGTAGAGTACCAAACGAGTAGAAAGGAGAGTGGTGGTGAGCAGATGGTTTGAACATGCGTACGCCAAAGAGAGACTCACTAGTAAAAACCCCCCACAGCCTCCTTCCAGGTCCTGCCTTTGCGAGCCGCCTCTACTGATGCACCAGCGGTCACCTTCCCACTTGGTTCGATCAACCTCCCTTCCGTGCCCTCAATTTCCGCCCCGGTCCTCCCTTGTACTGACCCATTTTCATCCTCCACCACACCCACAAAGACGTCGTCAGCCGCGAAAAAATACGCCTCGAACGCTTTTCCTTCCGCTCCGAACGCATTCGATTCTTCTTGAGGATACGTCCGGCCGTCTTCAATCGTTTTGGAGAAGATATACCGAAGACGATCAATCAAGCTGGCGCCATCTGAGTCCACAGGCAGGGCCAGGGTCGAGACGAGATTGAGATGGTGTAGGCTCAACGTGGTCGCTGAATTGCGGGTTGGCCATAGCGAGGAAGGCAGCAACTCCCCAGATGGTAGCCCAGTTCGTGCAACGGTGCCATAAGGACTCATTCTGTAAGCAGATACTGCGATACTGACCAAGTCCGAAAAAGGAAATGAATGGCACGAAGATGGGACCCTAGACACGAATCGGAGAACTGAGCATGGAGACGACGAGGGTCAAGTGGGAGTGACCAGAGGGGGTTTCACGAACCAGGGTCCAGGTTGTCTCGGCCCGAGACGCCCCCCAAGCCTGCCATGGTGGCGGGGGGGTCTCGTGACATTCGCGAGTTTCAAGCAGGGAACACCGAACGGATTTCGCGTTTTGCCCTACTTTTGCTCACTCTTTGCTGAACAACTGCATTAATAAAAGCATTAGAAAAAGCGGGGGGCTCTTAATTGTCGATGCATCTATGATTCTGCAAAGCTACAGATCCGTAGTCAAAGAATTGTCTGAGTTCTGTGGTGCCAAAGACAGTCCATTTTCGGGTTGAGAGGTGCAGGTTCGAGTGTTCGACCCTCGTGATGTCATAAATGCGTGTTGCGCAACAGCGCAACGCTGCCGCGTTGATGCAGTCGCGTTCAGAATCCAAGCGCGTCTGTCGATGTATCTTCCATGTCCACAGCTCCATTGAAACCAAGTCCGCCAGGTCCACACTTCTACTTCCAGAGGCTTCATCAGCGGCGAAGGCAAGGCTTCGAGCTCTCGACAATTCCCAAGGCCCAAGCTGCAATCGAAGATTCCGCGCGTTGCAGCCTACAGGTAGCCGGCTAGCCAGCAAACAGCAGATAGCACTTAGCACTTAGCATACAGCAGCCGCCAGTAACCAGCTACGTACGACAGCCCGCAGTCCACACCTGCATCTTACACTTTCCAGCGTAAAACCTGAGCCACGATGTCCGCCCGGCCCTGGCAGAACATCACCAATACCAGCCAGAGACCGGACAGCGCTCCTGAAAGCACTTCCACAGGAGGACAAGATCGTCGAGCAAGCGGCGTCGAAGTGGGCGCCTTTCAGAGAAGAACAACGCCGCTGAAGAGGCATCCGGGTCATCTAGAAACGAGTCTCCTTCATTCGACATCAGCAAGCCGATTGATCAGCAGATCGCAAACATTCTTCAACTTGTGCGAATTCATCGAAAGGATCCAAAAATTTCAGCCTACAGACTGGCAGATTGAAGCCGCCATCAAGCTGCTTCACCTTTGGAATGGAATCGTTGGGGCAGCGACCGGTTCAGGAAAATCTTTGATTTGGGAGCTGATTGCGTTGGCCCTGAAGAACAGGACTGTGCTGGTGGTTTGTCCTTTGGTGGCTTTGGAGGCAGATCAGGTCAGTACAAAAGTCAAAAGTTCAACCCTGCCACATGTTCTGATTATTCATTGTTCATTGCTGACTTTGGTCCCCTGCCTGACTGCCTCATACGGCATTCTTTCATATTACCACTTTTCCAGGCTAGCAAGTACAACGGGTCGTCTTTACGGGCTCTGTCCTTGAGTCAAGTCTTGACAGGATCTCTACAAGCAATCACTTCGCGAAATGGACGGTTCCCCGATGGAAATCTCCCTTCACCCTGTCGATCCCTCACTCGCCCTCCAGCTTTTTTACTCCCTTACCCGTAAACAATGCACACACACCCTCCATTGTAACCGCCTTCTCCCAGTACAACTGTCAATGAAACGTTCGAATGCCCAGTATTCTTCCTCCACTCGCCCTCTATGTGACCCCCCATCTGCCCGGTAAGACGATGTCCTCTCGCCCAGTACCACCCCTTTCATTCACCCTCCCGGACGTCCGCTCCCCCTCTAAACACGTCCGCTCCCCCCTCAATTACATATAACGTTTTTGAAATCAATCTGAGATATATGCACCAACCAAAAGATTTTTTCAGGCTTAGTACGAGACAGTAGTAGTGCTGTGAGCAGCGAGCAGCATCAGCGCAGATCAATGGCATTTGTCTCCAAGAATTTACATTTTTCGTGGGGCATCGGCCGGAGTTACAGATGAAGGGGGAGCGGATGGTGAGCACAGGTCGTTGACGGGCGAGCGATAGGGTGCGCCGGAGTAGCAGTAGGTCTTCGCGGACTAATGTGGTCCACATAGTGGGTGTTGGGAGGGGACATAAGGGGGAGCGGAAGGACATGAGGGGGGAGCGGAGAATTCTGACGGGTTGATGGGACTGAATTACAGGGTCAATGAGGGTCTTGTTGTCGGGTCAAAAGGGGAAAGCCCTGGCGGCTCAAAGGAGAATCTGCAGGGCCAGCGAAGAATCCTGATGGGCATTCGCCTAACTTGCAATCACTTCTAATACGTGAGTTGTACTTCTCATGTGCATTGTCAATTGTCATCTCTCCACTTTCCACTCTCCGGACTTTGTCCGGTCCCTCCCTCTTTCTTGCCCCTTTCCTCCTCTCCCAAGTCCCAACCCTTCATTATGTGGGGTCTGGTAAGTTGGACACGAGGTATGAGCTTGGGTCATGGATGCGCTTTGCAGTCCTTGATACCAGTGCTCGTCTTCTGCGCCCCTGCGGAGTTCAGACTGCGCTGCTCGCATTTTGTGGAGTAGGGACAGTGGCATATGATCCGTCGAGATCAAGAGCTTGCTTTGTACAGCCCAGAATCTATCCACACCTCTTCCTCTCCCAGCGCATGCGGCATGAGTGACGTTCTATCTTTGCGGTACTGATAAAAACTTGAACCAAACCACCATATTTACCACAGAGACAAGCGAATCAATCTTCGAAGGCAGCACATCCTCGAAACACTCGTCGATACGCACACGAATCTTCTTTTTGCGTCTCCCGAATCCATACTGCAAAATCCCATCACTGAGGACCTGTTCAAAAACAAGCGCTTCACGGATCGCCTCTGCGTGCTGGTCGTTGACGAGGTGCACATTGTGGAAAGCTGGGGGCTTACCCCTTCTGCCCGGTCCCAAAAACCGTTTCGACCGCTGTTCAGCAAGATTGACACAATCCGCGCCATTCTTCGTGCACATCTTCCACTTCTTGCCGTGTCTGCTACTCTGCCTTCGTCAACGGTTCGTGAAATTCTGCCTATCTTGGAGTTTGGCGAAGACAGAAAACACATATTTGCAATCAACGCTGGAGCCGATCGTCCAAACGTCTCTTACGCCCTTCTTCCCCTACAAAGTCCTGCTTCTTCTTTCCGCGATATTCTCCAGCTTGTTTCTTGGCCACCTTCCATCCCTTCCACAGTGCCCAAGACGCTTATTTACGTCCGATCCAAGACAATTGTAAACGAGGCTGCGGAACTTCTTCAAGCACGGTTCGAGAAATATGGACCTGCGTTCAAAGACTTTGTGCGGCCGTTCACGGCGCTCTGCTCTCCAGAACTAAAGGAGCATACGATACAGGTTGCCTTCCGTCCAGGTGGTCATGTGCGTGTTTTGGTTGCAACAGAGGCCGCTGGACTTGGTATCGACATGCCGGACATCGATCGGATTGTTCAATTTGAGCTTCCGAACAGCCTTCTGGAGCTCTCTCAGCATTTCGGACGAGCAGCACGAGATCGAAGGCGGACGGGAATGGCGATTCTTTTGGCGCCTCGTGATGTTATCGAAGCCCTCTCAAATTCAGGCGATCCCGTTGGCAAAGCTCTGGCAGAACGTCGATCGGAACTGGAGACTGGCCTTCGCAAAGTTACGAACCGAAATCAATGCGTCCGAAAAACGATGACTGCGCATACGGAGCTGGACCTGAAAGCTCTCAAAGCCATGTTTCCATCATACAAAGCGGTCGATGGTGGACTTTCAAAGATATCAGATCAAACGTCGGATTCTGCATCCTCAGGTCGTCTCCTTTCGATGACAACAACTTCCCCGCCGTCGACCAAGCAGCCCTCATTCTGCTGCACATCTTGGCCTTGCTCGCCAGCAGCAGGTGAAACGATCCTTTTCGACGCTGCCGGCGAAGACGCACCTACACCTCCTCGCGGTCGCACGCGAACCAGCCTGCCCGCCCCGCCTGCTAATATCATCTTTCTACCCATTCAGTCTAGTCTCAAGGTCGGTCTCCTCAAGTGGAGGGAGCATGGACATAGGTTCGGCCTTGTACCTCGCCTCATTTCCCCCGATTCCCTGTTGCTCAACTCTATCGCTCAACGATTGATAGCTCAGGCCACTCGCATCTTGGCCACGTACCGAAGAGGCGAGCAGGAACTGATCCACACAGACTATCTGACGGAACTACTTGGACCAGTGGCAGAATCATTGCATCCAGAGACCGCCCAGCCTCTGGTTCTTTTCCTTCACCAGTGGTGCAAAACATGGTATCAATCTTCCAAGAACCAGGACCTATTGAGCCGCATAAGTCCATCAGGATTGTACATGGGCAATGCTGCGTCTCGAACCTCTTCCCAACGTCCCAAATCCTAACTCCTAGTTAATGCTTACAGGGACCTTCAAGATGATCTAAGGAATGCACGAACTTCCGCGCTCTCGGCGGACTTCCGCGACTTCCGCGCTTCCGTCCGCCAAAAGTCCGCCAATTTTCATCCGCGGACGGAATTATTCCGCGCTGCAGAGGTGCGCGGACGGACTGCGGACGGAGGATGTCCGGGCCCGTCGAGGCGCGGACGGAAGAGAGCGCCGTTACGGATACCGTCTGTAGACCGCGGACGGAGGACTCAGCTGTCCGAAAATCGGCGGACTTCCGGCGGACTTCCGCGCTTCCGCCACATCGCCATCCAAGACTTGAAACTTCAAAGTTACGCAGGGTCTCTTCGATTGATCGGGTCTCATACCACCGAGTCTCGGGTTTCATATCACGTGATCGGTAGTCTCAAGGGGGTCTCGAGACTTGAGACCCCTCTTCAAATGGTTTTTCTCGGCCAGATCAGCATGTAACTCCGAAGTCTGAGACTTCAAGTTCGGTCAGAAGATCAAGACCGCGGAGGCGCGGAAGTCCGCCGGAAGTCCGCCGGAAGTGGGCGGACGGAAGATACTTCTTTCAGAACTTCCGCGTCCCCTGCGCGGACGGAATCATCCGGGCTCGGCAAAGACATGGCGGACTTTTGGCGGTACGGAAGTCTACCGCTGGCAGCAACAGTCTTGGGCGGACGGAATGTTCCGTCCGGGAATTCGGGCGGACTTGAGGCGGAAGTGAGGCGGACGGAAGAAGTCCGTCCGGGCAACTTCCGCCTCATTCCTTAAGATGATCCCTCACCATATTGGTCAATTACTCGTTTTCATGATCCATCTGTGTGACTGTGTCTGTTGTCTCTTGTAGTTCTGCTGTTCTACATCGAATGTATCGATTATGTTGTATCCCCACGGGCTAACCACTCCTTCTTCATCAATCGTCATCTTCGTCAGAGCTACTCCCGTCGTCCAAATCTCCATCGTCGTCTTCATCCTGTCTATTCGCTGCATCTCCCAGCAATTGCGCTTCGGCCCACGCAACATCAGCACGATCCGGATCTGCTTCTTCAGATCTGAGGTCGTTGTCGGTTTGCTCTTCTGCTCTCGAACCTTGTCCATCGGTTGCCTCCTCGTTGTAGCTGACTCTAGGATCTGGGCTCTGGCGACCTAGAGCCAACTGGCAGACGTCGAGGTCGCGAGCTCGAATCGTCCGTGTCTTGGTTTGGAACCGTCGCAAGCCACCGCTCCGTAAGTTCAGGTACCCCTTCGTAACAACGTCCTCCGCGAGGGGTCCCACTTGACCATGACTCCATACCGCCTTTGCTTGATCCGCAGCAGTCAGCTTGCCCTTCTTCTTCATTTCCTCCTCCAAGTCCTCCAACGCTTGATGAGATGTCGAATCCGCTCGAGGTGTTGTCGTGTTTAGTTCGTGTGTAGTCGTATCTTTCGCTAGCCGGTGGATATCATGTGTCATCGCTGTTTCCCTCTTCTTTCGCGATCGATTACTCAAACCCAGACTTGCATTGAGCTTCTCCGCCATCTCATGTCCAACTCCAACGAAGGCGGAAGTTCTGTCCTCCAATCGAACCACCGTTTGATTCGGAGAGTGCTCGTGGTCAAACATCTGGTGAAAAGAAAGAGTAGGTCAGCTTATAGCCTTGTGATTCCTCGACATGACTGTAACAGAATGCTCTCACCTTCAGCAGCCGATTCATCAGCTCCTGATAGTGATCGACCCCCTGCCATCCGTTCTTGCGTCCATGGACGTTCACAAGTTGAGCTGCTCGTAGTGTCTTTGATGTTTCGGGCATCTCCGAGTCGATGAGAGCGCGCTCGAGCAGCAGGGCGCCATACTTTGTCTGTCCAGAGCCGTAGAAGGCCAAACACAGCATCTTCTCCATCTCCTTCATCCTCCCAATATCTCCTGCCCGAAGGGCACTGTCGTACTCCCAGCCCATGATGCAGTCTCGCCAGAACAGCACTGAAGTCGCCCTGCCTTTGCTGTGACCGTGCTGGGCATGACTCAAGGCCGCCGGTGATATGTGATCTCTGTAAAGACCATCGATGGTCGCGAAGTAGTCCTTGGACGACGGTCTCCACTCCGCGACTGTCAGACCTTCATCTTCGAGACGATGTCTGCAGGAGAGAGCGGAAGCAGGATTCAGAACGAGCTTCAATGTCAAGCTGTTGTAGCAGATTTCGGACTTACATGAGGGCAGAGAGAAGTTTCCCAGTCCACACATGACGCAGAAGCCTCCAACCGCCTTCGAATTGAGGTCGCTGCATGTCAAGATCTGTCTTACCCCTGCCTAGTACCTGCCGAAGTCGATCGAGAGATGTGCCTCTGTCCGCAGTCCCGTACGTGTGAAACATCATGTAGACCCAGTTCAAGAGAAGATGCCAAGGGCCTGAGACTGGATAGACATTGTTGAGGCGCTTGAGAGTGCTCAGCTCCCATCTTGCTGCTTGTCTGGCAGCAAAGACATTGAGCACAGTCAGAAGGTCGCCCGCAATAAGTAGAGGAGAAGGATCCGCTTCGTCGAGTCCAAGCTCCGCAACGGTGCGATGCAGAACCTCTTTCGTCCCATCGATGGTGCCTTCGTTGACGTTGAGGAGTTTGATCGGAATGATGTTGCTCTTCTCGGGCTTTAGCTCTTCAATCTTATGCTTGTCCTTACGGGAGTTCAACGCAGCGCGTAGACGCTTCCGGTGGCTGGGGAGTATCTGCAGAAGGGGAAGAAGAGCCTCTGCCATGTGCAGAACCGCGGCGCTCTTGAAGAACTCTTCATCGCCAACAACCATGGTCTCCGATGCCAATGTCCGATCTAGCTCAGCAAGTCTTTCCATATCCGTTGAGGTAAGAGGAGAGCATTCGGAAGGCAATGTCAGAACTGTCCGGGACGTCAACGCGATCGAATTATTCGCGGTAGTGATCTTGTGTACCGAATGTCGAATGTAAATGTTGATGTTGTCGAAGAGAAAGATACTTCGACGGGGATCGGTCTTGACCAGCAAGCGTGCTTGAGACATAGCGTAGGCCGACAAGGTCTCCATAGTCCTCGATGCAGTCCGAGCTGACACGCACACTCCGCAAAGATTGAGTATCCGCATGGTCATCTTCGGCACACGGTTGAGCGCGAACCGTGTGCCCATGATCATCTGATATCGATTCATTCGCGAGCTCCGGGCAGAGATTAAGCAAGACAGTGCGGTGATGACACGCTGCCGAAGGAAGAAAGAAGAGGAGAAGAGTGGTAAGCTTCGTTTGGTCTTTAAGCCAACTTGAATGAGCCGAAACGTGGAAACATACCGCCTGTACTTTGTCTAGCACACCACTATTCCCTTCAGCTTCCCCAGTCTCACCGGTTCCTTCCTCGTCCAAATCCATGCGCTCCTCGTCTCCTGATGCCGAAGCTCCAGAGTCATGCTTGACTGATGACCCGGCGATGTCGGACAAGAGCGTCATTGTGGTCGGCATGTACTTCGTACAAATGTCGTTCAGAGTGATGAGCCCATCGGAAAGCATTTCCGCAATGGCTTTCTCCTTTCCCGCTTGAGAGGTGCTGAAGTGCTGTAAAGTATTCGTCTTCTTTGCGTCCTCGAACTCCTGGGCGCAGACCAATGCGACACGCTCAGCCAATTTTTTTCCGTACCAGACCCGCTGTTCTGGAAGAGCGCGGCGTTGAACAGCGGCAGACAGCGCAGCAAGAAGAACCGACGGCCCATATCTTTCTGATGAGCTGCTGGCGGGACTTGAAATCCATTTCGTGCTTGTGAGCTTGACGTCTGAATCGTCAGAAGTGATGACCCCAAGAACGAAGTCATGGAAGGTCAATCCTTCGTCTCGGATAGTTTTCAAAATCTTTCGGAGTCGTTGTTGATGAACGTCTCGGTTTGCGAGACGGGGGGCCTCTTTGGACGCATTGGATTCTCCTGTGGACATGACGTTTAAATCTGTATTATGTGAAAGAATAATCTTTAAGCATTAATAGTCATCCATAAATCATCCACTCAAGTCTCAACCGCACTTGGTGGAGATGATCCACGACTCACACAAACAAGTGCCTGAAGACTTGCGAAGCCTTTAAGAGAAGATTATCTGACAATGATTGAGGAATAGATTAGCCTCATAAAACATAGACCTCATCTTCATCATCAATGCTCTTAGGCTAACTCACACAGCCAAAATTTGCAGCGACCGCAAAGAATCCCAACTTCTAGTTCAAGTACCGATCCGACGTATCGCTCCGTGTCTTGAGGTGGAAGCTACTGTATCCTTCAACAGCAGTGGAATGAGAGAGAATACGTCAGCCAATCGAAGACGTGTTGATCCATTATCTTCTGGTATATCTCACCCTTTTTTTTGGATGAACAACCGATACGTTAAAACCGGAGCAACGAACCCGGTAAACGAGCACGTCCCAGATAATCGGCTTTGGACTTGGGTATCGGAGGGCAAGCAACAGCAAGGAGAGCGGTTGAATGGCAGGTTCTGAACAGAATTGAAAAGTTATAGATGTTCAGCACAACTACTACGCGCCTGGCGATGATACGGAGCATATGGCGCGTCTCACCTGAGTATTATGATTGTTGCTCGGTGGGAAACGATGCGAAGGGCATAGAGAACCCGAGCAGGCCGGCCAGCGCGAAGGGAAGAGCCTAGATGCACTGCTTGACGTTGATCGTTGATTACCGTGGCTCCTCGAGACTGCGGAAGAGATGGGCAAACACTGAGGTCAGCCGTCAGACAAACATGAACAAGCAGCGCCCAATAACTACCCACTGATCACCGAAGGGGGTAATGGTGAGGTCCAAGGGCAAAAGCAGAAAGAATAGAATGGCGATGCAGTGATTGTGTGGCAAGGGCAATATGGTGTACGACGATATGTGGTGGTGACTGCTGACTGACTGGTGAGCCAACTTCCGTTCGGTGTTCCCACTGCTAAGGGTCTCGAATGTCACGAGACCCTCCCGACGACGTACGGGAGGTGTCTCTTACCGAGACAAGGGTCCAGGAGATATGGCGGAGGAGACAGGTCCGGCTGAGCAATCTAACCATTAAACCACGAACAGGGAATACAAAATCTGTAATCTGATTATGTAATCTGACTACAATCCTCTGTATGTGATGTGATCTGCTCTGTAATCCGACCACAATAGCCCTGTTGTATCTGCACCTTACAGTAGTCTGACAAGAACACCACTTACCATCCGCATCTCAATCGATTGCTGCCTTTCTATTCTCCATTGGCGTCTTTTATCCCCTCCTTCCTTCTACCTTAGACTGTCCATGCTCTCTGCTCCTTCCCATAATCCTATGTATGTGTTCTGTATGAATCCTTTCGTGCGTGTGAATGTCTGCCTCGCTGCGTTGTATGTCGAGCGCCTACTGACTTACTGTCCACTGAGGTCCTCTGCAGGCGTCTGAAAAAGGATACCATTTTGCTCACGCCTTACCTGTGCCGTGTGCGGCTCTGCGGCCTGCGCGTCGTCCATCTCCAGATCATTTCACAGAGCGTCTTTCCGACCGCGTAGTATTGACGCTCACCTAATGTTTGGCAGATGTCGTGTTAATGTTACGGAAGAACGTCTCGAATATGCGGGAGGTAGCAACTCACCTGGAGTGGTGATGTCGCAAAAGACGACAGGTATGTCATGCCGACAACACAAACCCATCACTGTGCTAGTAGCACCACGTGGCCTATGCCACATGGCTACTATCTTATCTTCTCCTCCCTTTATCTTCCTTCCTTTCCTCTCTCGGCCGATACCCATTCTTGTCCTCCGCACAGCAACAGCAGCAGCTCCTCACCTTTCTCTTCCTTACTTGTATTCTTTCTCTCTCTTGACATCGAATCACTTTACTCTTGCCTTTACTATTTGCTAGATAGCTTCAGCTATTCAGTACATGGTGATGAGAGTCGGTTCGTTCCTTAACTCCTGATAGGCTGCGCTTCCCCCGTGCCTGATCGCTCTCCCTCCCACCACCCTCTCCTTCCACACACCACTCTCTTCCGCAGCATTCTACTACACAGATTTATCACATCCGATCCTCCAATTTCCGGCTGCAAGATGTGGTTCCATATCACCTTCATTCCCTTGCAAGCGGGAATGCAGACGCCCACCGCTTCCTGGCCAGCTTTCGAGGAAGGCCACTTTCCCGTCCGCATCAGTTCTTCTTCGGAAACCGCTCCTCGTCATTTCCTTCTCGCCCAAAACGTCCAAGTTTCTTTCATACACGGCACCTTTTGCATCGAACAAGACGGCGATGTCGGCAAACTACGCTTAAACGGTATGGAGCTGCCCTGCGGCGAGAAGCATGCCCTGCTTCAAGGCCATGTCATCGAGCTGGAACGAATACCTGGGAGCGATTACAACAGTGCCCTGTCCTGTCGAGTCGATCTCTCTTGCTCGTCCGGTCCGGCTCCGCCTTCTGTCGGACCTTACACCCACATACCTGCTCGACATGCCCCGCCATACACCTTGAGCGACAACTATGAACGTACTCTAGACGACTCCGCGCGTCGATACGGCTCTACCATGCCTCGTTCACCATTGAAGCTGGCTGCCTTTACTTTCGGTCCGCCTACCATCACCACTCAGTCGTGCACGCCTTTGTCGCCGGATCGGCCCTTGCCTATCACACATCCGCACCGCCCAGCGACTACAACCGCAACGTCATCGTCGGCCACCGCTGTGTCTTCAGCTCTGGGCGACACTACCCCAGCATCGTCTGTCTTGGCTTCAACGCCTGCTCATCCGCCCTCTCGTTCCGGTCACTTCCCATCCTCATCGAGCGTTGCTGTCGAGACCGCACCTTCGAGGCCATCAATCGCACGCACTTCCACTTTGTCCAAGCCCTCTGATTCGTCTTCGATCAGTCGCCCACTCGATGATTCGACGAGTGCTACAGCGACCGAGCTTGATCCTCCTTCTCGGACGCCCTACGGACAGCTGGTTGCGCAGCTGCATGTGCATGCATCCACCAGCGTTCTCCGTTCGGAATTTGGCCCATCTGTTATCAAAGACAGCACTCCGGATATCTTTCCTGGTCGTGACGACTCGGTAACGCCCTGGGCGGAGAAAAGCGATGACATTCCCATTCGCTGCGACGTTCACGATACAACTTCGGTACTGACTTCAGTACTTAGCGAGTCTCCAGCCCCGCATCCCCCCTAACACCTTCAAATCGCTCTCCAGCCGTCCCCTCCCATTCTGAAGACTGCTCTCCTTCACGCCACGGGTCTGAGTCGAATGCCTCGGTCGCCAGCCCGCTGGTACAGAGTCCGACCTCCTTTGCTATCTCTCCGCTCGCCCCGGTCCAGAAGTTCCTGCAAACGAAGCAAAAAAACTCTTCGTCTCCATCCTGCATTTCAACCACGTCGGTCCATACTCCTGCCTGTGCTCGTGGTGGCCGACTGGCCCGACTTCGAGCGGCACAGCCGTGTGCGCGACGCAAGGCGGGCAAAGTTCGAATGGATACTGCGGTTCTGGCAGTCCGTCGTGTCTCCGCCGCCTGGATCCACGCTCGACAGGAGCTGCTCGCTCTATCCGCCCCGGAGATCGTCTCATCTGCGATCCAGCCTTCTTTGGCCTCTTCCTCTTCTGCTGCGGGTGGCAAGCTTTTCAGCCCGCCCAGTCCGAACCTCCCATACACTTCGGGATCTGACGTACCATCTCCCGCCAATGTTCCGGCCGGTACTCGCGCTGCGGCGTTTTCCACTTCGAGCTGCCCTCGTCCGTTGATGACGTGTCCATGTGTCTCCATCGACCCGTCAAATGCCGCCTCGAACGCAAGTTTCGTCGCAAATCAGCATAATCAACACCCCGTGCAGTCTCATGCTACGGCCAGTCCTATAACTCCTATTTGGACAGATTCGACGCCGCATTCAGCGCTGCACTCCTACTCGCCCATTATCTCTTTTCCTCCACCACTTCCACCCTCAACCTCCGGCCAGGTCTCGTCCTTCCAACCGTCCGGCCCTCACCCGCTCGACGGCCCCCAGCAGTTATCTCACATTCTCTTCGCATGCCTCCACCCTTCTTCCCCGCGCTTCTTTCCATGGTCGCCCTCATTTCTTGCGCAACCTCTACGGCTCTGCTGCTAACCTCGCTTCCCCATTCTGTTCTTTTCTTGACGACCCGAGACGGTCGTCTCTTTTTGGGCGGTGATGTGCTAGTAGCACCACGTGGCCTATGCCACATGGCTACTATCTTATCTTCTCCTCCCTTTATCTTCCTTCCTTTCCTCTCTCGGCCGATACCCATTCTTGTCCTCCGCACAGCAACAGCAGCAGCTCCTCACCTTTCTCTTCCTTACTTGTATTCTTTCTCTCTCTTGACATCGAATCACTTTACTCTTGCCTTTACTATTTGCTAGATAGCTTCAGCTATTCAGTACACCCGTCACATCATGGGGTCCTGCTGAAGCCTTCGGCGCAAGGGGGTCGGCGGCCTTGAGTTGGGTGGAGCAATCGTGCTCGTGAATCTCTGCTGTGCCGGAGGTTGACGCTGGATTGGACAAGACGGCTTGCTCCGCGGCTACCACCTGGGATCGGGAGAGAAAGCGGCGAGGAGGGAGAGATTGCCGCCGGAACGTGTCTTCGCGACGCTTCCGCTTCTGAGTGAAATTGCCGTCGACAGATAGTATGAGTTGCGGTGGTCCTTCGTCGGGAGCCGGAACGTGAGTGCTGGACCCCGGCGCAGTTGGTTGTTCGAGAAACTGGTAGAAGCAAGCCGGGCAAGTGTCGGCAAGAAACTCCAAGGTCGGATGGAGATGGTCTTCGTCGAGCATGGGTCGCGGGTCGAGCCACAGTTCAGAACCGTGTAGGGCGGAAAGGTTACCGTACACTCGCATGGTCTGGAACCACGAAGAAGCCGAACGGATCTGCTTGCGCAGATGAGTGCTGATTTCGATGTCGGCTGTGTCGTCCTCGTAAACGTCGCGTGCAGCCAGGGCGTAGTTGTAAGCCCCTACGGACGATGTCTTCCGTAAACCTTCTAGCCAGCGTAAGAAAGGAGTGGAGAACACGGCCTGCGGTTGGACAGGAGACGCGGGGAATAGGCGGTGGGCGAGTAGAATGTCCACCATGTGTTCGTAACAGCTGGCGAAATGGATGGTACTACGCGCTTCCAGGGTGTACGCTTGTATGGGGACACTGCTGGTCCCACGATCGAGGAAGCACGCGCAGGTGATCGAAGAGGGAGGGGGCGGTCGGAAGCGAGGGATGTGGCGCGCCGATACGCCTGCATAAAGGCAGGCATCAGATCATGCCAATCTTGAAACGTATTCGGCTCTTCAGGTTGCCCGTCCGCGTCGCCGTCGAAGTTGGGGCCGTAGTCCATAGGACCGAGGGGATCGCCGCCGAAGTCGTAAGCTCTCTGGTGAACGGGGAAGCTGGCGTTGCCTGCGGAATCACCTGTGGTGGGACCTATGACATCGGGCGTGCTGCCGCCGACCGCCGGGACTGTGGGCAGGTTTGCCGTTGGCAGTGGATGTCCCGATCGGCGAGGAGTCGAAGACGAGGCCGAGGTGGATGCGGCGGTGGAGGATGTGAGTGCCCTGCGGGCAACGACTTGTGCGTGGACCTGGCGAAGATCACCGATTCGAGGGCGACCTTTCACGATCCCATCTGACTCGATTATGATGTAGCCATCCTTCTTCTTACGGTTGCGTGACCTGGATGCCGGCATGAGGTCAGGGAAGGGGGAAGGATCGCGACGAGATATCTGTACCTTGATGAAGCTGGAGAAGGGCGGCTGAATGGTGTCGGGAAACCGTGGAAGAAGGTGGGGATTGGGCTAGGAAGGATAGCTGAGAGGGCGGCGGAAGCAAATGGGTAGGATCGAGAGGTGCGTGTAGCTAGTCAGCGTGGTGAAGGATGACGAGAGCTTGTGGAAGGCAAGGAGCGGGGACGGGGAGGCTCACCTGGGTGGTTACGGATGCAGACGATACCAAGAACGGAGCTGCCGAGTGATGGGAGTGCCCTGCGAGGACGACAGGGGGGATGGATGCGGGCGGCAAGGGGGTGGACAGAGGGAGCACGCGAGACGCGCGTGGTGGGACCGGGAGGGTGGGTGACGGTGGGCCGGAAGGTTGTGGCAAGGATGGAATGGGCCGGTGGGCGGTGTGCAGGGGAGGGAAGGCACGAAGACGCGGAGAAGAACGTTGGCAGCGCGCCAGGTAAGGCGCCGGGTAGGAAGAATGGGATCCTGGTGCTTCCGACTTTCCGAGGACCTGGGTCGTGACTCGTGAGTCGTGAGTATAAGGGCGAGGCCGAAAAGTAGTTGGGGAAGTTGGGACCATGTATGCATAGACGGGCGTGCACGGGGGTCAGGGAGACAGTAGCTGCCTGGATGAAGGCGGTGCTACTACATACTCACGAGGGAGACGGGCGACAATCAAAGCCCATCCGTGCCCGATCCACGCGTCGCGGTGATGGCGCGGAGGCGAGTGACGGGAATGAGAAAAACGGGGCCAAAAGACGGTCAAAATTGCGATTTTCGCCCGGGCTAGGAGAAAGGTGGGGAACCCTTCAACTTCAGCCCCGCTCCACTACAACTGCCTACATAATGTATAAACCAACTGTGCCAAAATACCCATTCAATAAACCGGACATTAGCCCGCCACAAGTGGAGGAGATGTCAAAAAGTGCTCAAAATATCTCCCGACAAGTTGAGGGACCCAAAATTAAAGTAAGATGATGCAGGTGTTGGGTGGTGGGTTGCGTCATTTTTTGGATGACGAAGTGAAAATGTGGGGATCTCCCGTGGACAAGTGTGAGATGTCCACCACAGCTTTTCGCTTATGAAATATCTCCTAAAACGGGAGATACCATCTCCTCATCTCCCGTTTTGACCATATCTCCTAGTTCGTGAAACCCCCTCAGTGTTCCCGCCCGCTAGTCGCTACCAAACGAGAAATTTGTCAAATAGCCCGTACCCGTCGGGCCGAAAGAAGGGCTGACCCGGTCGGCAGTCGACCCGGAATGATTTTGCAGCCAAAATTTCAGAGCCAACCGAGATAGAATTTGTCGAAAAACAATTTTCGTTTTGAAAAAACGTGAAAAATACTTTGAAACAGAAAACAAGAGATGTAGGGTACGTCGAGCTGAGGCCTGAGAGCGACTGTCAGAGCGAGCGACTAAGTACACTGGCAGCTGGAGAGGACTGGAAGATGGAAGGGAAGCGGTGGTACCGGTAACCGGTTAATAGTTATCGAAGCACATAGAGAAGTGGTCGCCGGTCGGCATGGACTAAAAGTCTAACATACCTAGCCTGGCCTTCTTGGGCCAGAGCTTTACCCGAATTCCGTAATTCTAAAACTAGCAGTTCACAGTTTCGCACACATACACGAAATAGTAAATACAGCCACTAACTTTTGTCTGTTGATAATCCAAAATTTCAAATATGACTCAAGGAAAGCTCAACACTGCTGTTTGCATCAGTGATCAGAGACTCATTCTGAGCCTCAAGGGAGAGCCAGCGGTGGCCGGTGAGGAGCACTCGCCCCATCTCTTTCACCTCATCCTTTCTCCCCTCCACCTCATCGGCTCATCCTCTTTCTCCTTCCACTCGCATCTCATCATCCCTATAATTTCCCCTCTTGCTTCCCCTCCATGGCTCCATCTGCCATTCTCGCCCCATGCTTTCCCTCATACCCAGCCCACAGAACCGATCTCCATGACCCGAGCCTTCCTCACCATCGGCGACAGGGAACCTTCGTCTCATGCAGGCCCTGCCCTCGACCGGGAGGAATCACCCATACCCCGCTCTCGCCTCCGCCTGAGCCCCTCTTCTTGCAACCTTCTCATCATCCAACCATTTCCATGCCAGCGGGCCAAGTCCAGTCCTCATCAAGCACCCCTCGGCCTTCTCATGCCACCCTTAGGCCCTGTTCAGTTCGGAGTGCGCGCTTGTATTTCGGCGCTTGTACCCCAAGCCCTTGCGGCTCGGGCTTGCGCCCTGAAAACTACCCTCTCAGAGCGCGCGTATGAACTGAACGACCCGGCGCATGCACCGGCGCCTGCTTCATTTCTCACTTTGTGGTAATCAAATCCCGCTCATCAGATCGACGCGCACGGTGCACTTTTCCCTTTTTTTTCTGGGTGCTGCCATACGTAAATCTAGAAGACCTATGTGCTGTAGTTCTTCCTAGACCATAGCCGCCTAATGCCATGGCGATCAGTGTTAAAGGGTGCGTATAACTAGAGGCTCTGGAGCACTGTGCATCGTGCATGCGTGTTGATCCGTAGAACCTTCTCTTGCTTTCATCGTTTGTTCGCAGAGACGTACTAGATCAGAAGCGCAAACAGCGGCACCGGGCGCGTCGCCTGCGCTTGCTCACCGCTCTAGCGGCAACAACTGCAGCATTAGCAGTGTACATCGAGCGGTACCACTGTAAGCAAGAACGAAGTTCTCAGAATAGAGGCCGTATCTGTTGATTTCCGTCCGTTGAGCGACCAGCGTTGTTGCTCATCAGTGCGACATATTTTCCTTGGTCAATTTTCCTTGGTTAATTTGGCACTCAGGGTCTCACGTGATTTCACCACGTGATCACCAACCTCCACACTCTCATTTCTCTCGGCCGACACTTTTCTGTTTCCCACACTTTCAAAGTCCGCTCCCCACTCGTTTTAGCCAGACCTTTTTCTCCACGTTGCTCCTGACTTGTAACCACGACCATCCAGAGATTTCGCACCCATTGGGTGCATTTTCCATCCTCACCACCGTCCGCACCCACACCGTCCGCAATCCACACACACATTCTCTGGCACTCTCATCGTCTACAGTCCGCAGTCTCACACACTACCTCACAGTCCGCAGCGCCAGCAGCGTCCGCATCATCGTCCGCATCACCGTCCGCAGTCATCAGCGCTTTCAGAGCCAGAGACTCGGCAGCAGCAACCAGCAGCACATCAGTCCGTCTTCTCTCTCAGGGGCATAGGGGTACGTGAGCAGCTCGAGATTATCAACAGATTAAGAGTCTGACTTGCTACCCTCCCCTTCCCCTGTCCGTCCGCCCCTCGTCCGTACCGTCGTCGACACCGTCCGTACCCTCGTCGACCTCATCCTCGCTGCTGCCCACCTCGTCCGTCCGTCCGTCCGCGCGCACCTGTCCGTCTGTCCGTTTGTCCGTCGCGCGCACCCGCCCTCCGTCCGTCTGTCCGTTTGTCCGCCGCGCGCACCCGTCCGTCTGTCCGTCGTCCGTCACGCAGGTACAACTCATACCTGTCTTCACACTTGCATCAGAAATCATAGGGCACTTTTCGATTTCGATCCATCTCGTGTTCCAACGTCCGTACCGTCCGTTCTAGGGTACTCTGAGGTCCAGCACGTCCGTACGCTTGCCCTCACCACCCTTCAGTCCGTCGATCGCGTCCTCAGCCGCCGATCTCATCGTCAAGTCCGTCGACCTCATCGTCGAACCCCCAATCTTTCGGCCGAGAAATTTTCATCTCAACCGTCAGGTTTCAGTCCGCAAACCACATTGCCCGACGCGCCGTCCGCAGCTTCGAATTATCATACCGTTTGCCCGTCCGTATCTTGCGTCGTCGCCGAGCAAGAACCCTCCGAACCTCATCGTCCGTTTTTCCAATTTGAGGAATTCGGTTTTCACCCAAGCAATCACGTGGTCGAATTTTGGAGCCAAAAATCCTATCTCGGTCAATTTTCCAACCAATTTTCGATTTCAAAACGGTTTTCGAATCCAAAAAATCACCAGAGTCCGACTATGACCTCAAACGCCGACTCAAACGCCGTCACATCGCGCGTTCCGGGTCTTACTGGTGTCGCGAATTTTCGCTTGGCGTCGAGCATGGAGCCCATCCTTACCGGCTACCGTGCCCTGGAGATCGTCCAGGGGTACGAGCCGTGCCCGTCTATGCCTCTCGCTCCCACTTCCATCGACCTCAAGCTCGTCGAGGCCTGGAAGGACCGCAATGCTAAGGCCATGTCGCATATCCAGCAAACCATCAGTGCTCCGATGGCTGCCATGATCCGGTCCGCCAAGACTTCGGCCGAGATGTGGACAAAGCTCCACGATCTCAACAGTCTCAGCACGCCCGAACATCGGAACACCATCAACAGGAAGATCAGCAACCTGTTTTTGGAGGAGTCCGGCGACATGACCAAACATCTCGAGACTTTCATCGAGATTGTTGACGAAGCAGAGGCAGCAGGCCTTCCGTGGGGCAAAGACGACGAGGAGAAGGCACACTTCTTCCTCAACACTTTCCCTCACACCCTCCGTCCCGTCAAAAGAGAATGGCGGGCTTTGCCTAAGGAGGAACGCAACTTCTTTGGGCTCGTCAAGATTTACAAGGAGGAGGAGGCCGACCGCAGAATTTCGGCTGATCGTGAGGTCGAGGCTGCAGCAATGGCAGCAACTCACCAGCCGCGTCCGTCCGTCCAAATCAAGGGAGTTTCGAGCGGCAAGAAGAACTCCCATCAAAAGAAAAGTGGACATCGTCCGAATTTCAAGTCCGGTGGCAGCAACCAGCGCCACATGCTCTGTCATGGCTGTGGCACCCCGGGCCACGTTAGGTCCGAATGTCCGTTGACCAAGCATCTCCCGCCGGGAGGCTTGATCTGCTGGAACTGCCACAACAAGGGTCACACTACGAACGAGTGTACCAAACCCAAGAGACACCAGGCTAAGGCCGTTTACACCGAGGACGAAGACATCCTCGGCGCTCTCGTCGAGGAGCATGCGATGCTCGCTGGGGAGTCCGGTCCCAGCACGATTGCGTTCATGGTGGACTCTGGAGCATCTCAACACATCGTCGAGCACGAGTGGATGCTCAGCAATTCTCGAAACATTCCCGAGATTGCTTTCAAGACCGTCGGTTCCCGTCTCAAGGCCAGCAAGGCCGGAGATATTACCGGAAACCTGCCCGATGGACGTGGCATTATCTTCAAGGATGCCGTCCATGTTCCTGATGGAGGAGTCAATCTTTTGTCCGAAGAACTCCTCATGGAACGAGGCTGGAAGAAGCTCATCGACGACAACGGTGACGCTGTCCTCCAGCACACAACAAGGTCCGATTGGCGTTTGCCTCTCCACAAGCATGGGAGAGCTCGCTACCTGGTGGTTAAACTCAAGTCCGCTCCACCAACCAAGTCCGAGGCGAGCAAGGAGATCCTTGCCGCCGCACAGCCCGTCAAGCCCAACTCCTACATGGATTGGCACGTACGCCTGGCGCACGTTGCGCTCGCTACCATCAAGAAGCTTCACAAGGCCGGTATGATTGATGTCATTGACGACGAGTCATCAAGAAGCTGTGGTGCGAGGTATGCCAGGCGGCAAAGGCAACGAGGGATCCATTCAACGATACCCCGTACCGAGGCACGAAGCCTCTCGAGGTCGTGCTCTCGGATCTGTCCGGTCCGTTCAAGCTTTGCTTTGGAGGGTACAAGTACTTCGGAACTTTCATCGACGAGTACACAGACCTCACCACGGTCACCCTCCTCAAGACCAAGGATGAAGTCTTTGGCAAATTTCAAGCATGGGTCAAGGCGACCGAGAAGGCTCTCGGTCAAAAGTCAGGTCCTCCGCACCGATGGTGGCGGAGAATACATGAGCAAGGCAATGTCCGATTGGTTGGAGAAGAAGGGGATTCTCCACCACGTCACTCCGCCGCACACGCCTCAACTGAATGGCAAGGCCGAGCGCAAGAATCGCACGCTCAAGGAGATGACGGCCGCCATGCTCATTGGAAGCAACCTGTCGACGCAATGGTGGGGACATGCGATCATGTTCGCCACTGGCTTGCTTATGCGCATCACCAAGCTTCCCGACGAAGACCGTACGTTGTGGGAGGTGGTCCACAAACGCAAGCCGTCTCTGACGAAGGCACACGCCTTTGGTGCAGAGTGCTGGGTGCATATCCAGCAGCCGACCGTACCAAGTCCGACCTTGCCAGTCCGAAGGCATGGAAGGGCAAGCTCGTTAGCTGGCCGAACGAGCGCAGTGGCTGGGGAGTCTACAATCCCAAGACCGACAAGATCGTCTTCTCACGAGACATCAAGTTTAGTCCCCCAGGCCAAGACGACCAGTCAGTCGTCAAGAGGAGGAGCCCGAACCTCCTGCCGTCGTCACGATCGAAGACTTTATCGATTTCGATGACGACGATGAAGACCAAGTCCGGAACGATGACGAACCGCGCAGACGTCTCCCTGCTGCTGCAGAGCAGAGGGAGCAGCCGCAAGAAGTAGTCGGAGTGGGAGACCGCCCCATTCGCCAGCTCCCTCGGCGAGCTGGTCGTGGCCAGCATTCAGACTGGTACCGACAGAACTTCGTCATGTTCATTCAAGAGCTCGAAGGACACTTGTTTCCCATCAGTCCGACGGACAAGGATCCTCTCACGTACGATGAAGCTCTTTCACGTCCGGAGCCCGAACGTCAGGAATGGATCGATGCCATTGAAGGGAGTTCAACTCTCTCATCAAGAACGGGACCCTCGAGGAAGTCATGGTTCCAGAGGGAGTCAACGTTGTGTCCACCAAGCACGTATTCAAGACAAAGTACGATGCCAACGGCAATTTCATCAAACGCAAAGACCGCTGCGTAGCCCGTGGATTTACACAAGAGTACGGTGTCGACTACAACGAGACGTACGCCCCCGTCGCCCGAATGACCAGTCTTCGAATTTTCTGGTCATGGTCATCGTCCACTCTTTCGTGGTCTGGCAGACCGATGTCGAGACCGCCTTCCTCAACCCCGATATGGACCGCCCGCTCTACATCGAATTTCCCAAGGGTTGGGACAAGAAGAACCCAAAGCCACAGGCCTTCTCGTCAAGAAGGGCCTTTACGGCTTCAAGCAATCTGCCCGTCTCTGGTGGATGCATCTCATGCAGACATTGGAGAAGCTTGGCTTCGGTCACAGCGAGACCGATTGGGGTATCTTCTTGCGCAAGGAGTCGGATGGTTCGATCACGATCGTATTCGTGTACGTCGATGATATTCTCATCGCAGCCAAGACTCAGGCTACCATCGACTCTGTCCGTGATGGACTCAAGCAGGCCTACACCATGACCGATATCGGTGAGGTCAGCTCAGTCCTCGGTATATCCGTCCAACGCACGAAGGACGCATACTACCTTTCCCAGGCCACGTACATCCAGACCGTCCTCGAACGTTTTGGCTGGAAGATGCCCGCTCCGAGCCTACTCCCATCGCAACGGGAACCAAGCTCACGAAGGAGGGTATTCCCTCGAAGGAGGAAAAGACGGTGTCAGCAAGTTTCAGGCCGTTATCGGATGCTTGCTGTGGATCTACCTCTGCACGAGAGGTGAGATCGGCTACATCGTCAGCGCACTCGCCCGTTTCAGCGCCTGTCCTACCAAGGATCACTGGCGTATTGCTATGCGCGTCCTCCGCTACCTCAAAGGCACGCTAGACTTCCGCCTGGAGCTCAAGCCCGTCGTCGAGCCCAACCAGCCCGCTATCGTTGGCTACTCCGATGCCGACTGGGCAGGAGAAGTTGAAGGCAGACAGTCTCAGTCCGGCTACCTCTTCAAGCTTTACGGATGCGCCATCAGTTGGGCATCTCTCCGTCAAGACTGCGTTGCACTTTCGTCCGTCGAGTCCGAATACGTAGCTCTTACGGAAGCAGGCAAGGAAGCTGTCTGGCTGGTCCGAGCCATGTCCGATTATGGCATCCCAGACACGCAGCCCGTCCTCATCCGAGGAGATAATCAAGGAGCATTGGCTCTGGCACAGAATCCCGGCTATCACAGACGTACCAAGCCATCGAGCTGAGGTACCACTACATCCGCTCGCTCAAGAGCAAGGGAACAGTCGATCTGGAGTATGTCGACACACACAACCAGACTGCAGACATCCTCACCAAGCCCGTGCCCGCCCCCGTCCTTTTCAAACATCGGGACGCCATCGGCATTCGCCACCCGTCCGGCGCATCATCTCCCTGACCGTCTCTCGCACCACCGGCTGGTCGAGAGGGAGTGTTGATTTCCGTCCGTTGAGCGACCAGCGTTGTTGCTCATCAGTGCGACATATTTTCCTTGGTCAATTTTCCTTGGTTAATTTGGCACTCAGGGTCTCACGTGATTTCACCACGTGATCACCAACCTCCACACTCTCATTTCTCTCGGCCGACACTTTTCTGTTTCCCACACTTTCAAAGTCCGCTCCCCACTCGTTTTAGCCAGACCTTTTTCTCCACGTTGCTCCTGACTTGTAACCACGACCATCCAGAGATTTCGCACCCATTGGGTGCATTTTCCATCCTCACCACCGCCCGCACCCACACCGTCCGCAATCCACACACACATTCTCTGGCACTCTCATCGTCTACAGTCCGCAGTCTCATACACTACCTCACAGTCCGCAGCGCCAGCAGCGTCCGCATCATCGTCCGCATCACCGTCCGCAGTCATCAGCGCTTTCAGAGCCAGAGACTCGGCAGCAGCAACCAGCAGCACATCAGTCCGTCTTCTCTCTCAGGGGCATAGGGGTACGTGAGCAGCTCGAGATTATCAACAGTATCTTTGTCCAGAATCTCCTGAAAGGAGACGGTCTGGCGTGCCGCACAGTCCTGGGCCTGAACAAGGGTACTTTCCTTGCCCTGGTGCGCGAGCTGCGATTGCGGACATCTTTTGGCGGCACAAGAAAGCTTTCTGCCTGCCAACACCTGGCCCTATTCCTCTATGCGTGTCGCTCTGGTGCTTCATGCAGGCTGCTGAGCCACACGTTTGGTCATGCTCTGGGTACTGTGTCTCTGTGAGTATTTGTGATATTGCTAGATAGGCGCTAGTGCTTGTGCAGTGTGCACGGTCTAAGCTGAAGTCTAAATTGAATCCCTTTGTGAAGATCTTTCAGGCGAACGGTCCAGTGCCTTGTAGACCCGGCTATGTACAGCCTGTACGTCAAGATGCCCCCCGCCGATGCACCGACCCCCGATCGAATCAAGAGTGATCCCAAGGTCAAATCCGCTTTCAAGGACGTTGTCGGCGCTCTAGACGGGATCCATCTTCCTGCTCACCCTCCTGTTGCAGAACGAGCACGGTTCAGAGACAGAAAAGGCAACCTTTCCTTCAATGTCATGGCTGGATGCTCATTCGACCTGCTTTTCCATTTGTCATTGCTGGTTGGGAGGGAAGTGCCGCGGATAGTTACGTTCTCGGAAAGGCTCTGGCTACTACACTGGAATTTCCCAAGGGACGCGTCTATTTAGGCGATGCGGGATTTGCACTCAGCAAGACTGTAATGGTACCCTACCGTGGGACTAGGTATCATTTGAAAGAGTGGGCAACGGGGAAGTCCAGGTGAGTACAGGGCTACAAACAAAACATGCTCCTTTGTCTTGGTCTAACAATAACATAGTCTTTATTCAGGCCCTGCAATGCGAAAGAACTCTACAACAGGCGTCATGCCGGGCTTCTGAGCGTGATCGAGAGGATCTTTGGCGTTGTAAAGGAGCGGTTTAAGGGCATAGTGCTTGGGTTTGATTATCCCCTCAAAATTCAGGTGGCTATCTTCCGTGCTTTGGCAGTAGTACTAGTACACAACTTTATCCGCCTGGTCGACCCAAAGGACATCATGAGCAACGCGCAGATCGATGCCTGGCTGACGGCTAATGCCGACGACAGCGCGCGGGAGGAGGGTGACCCTATCTTCAAACAGGATAAGGGAGCGGAGCAGAGCCGCACTCACAGGGCGGGTCTGATGTGGGCAGCTTACTGATTACTCAGGTCAACTGTAGATGGCCCTTGGGACGTCTTACTACTGCTCCCACTACGTATGCAATCTATATCCATCCATCCATACATCTTCTTACAACACTGTGGCCCTCTTAAGTCTTAGCATGGCTAGATAGAAGACGGAACTAAATAAGAGTGAAGACTGAGGGAGTGCATGTTATTTTTCAAGAAAAGGAAAGTAGAAAAAAGGCGGAGCTACGGGGAAGAAGCTCAGCGGCAGAGACAGTGCTACTGCCCAGACGCCCAGTCACATCTTGCTGTTGCCGAGAATTTCCTGCAGAAATGCGAGGCGGATCTCAGGGAGCTGGAAGAGAGAAATCCAGGTGGACAGGAGCGCAGGGGTCTTGGTGACTGCAAACGCAATAGTGCCCAGCTCAGCACCGGTGAAGTTGTCCTTCTCCTGCTGCATTAGGGCGGCGAGAGAAGTCGTCTCCGAGGTCGAAGACGAAGACGCGTCAACGTCTGCCTGCTCCATCCTCGTCCGTTCCTTCTCCAGACTGACCAGTCTGCCAACAGACTTGGAGACACTGGCGATCTCCTCAACAGCGAAAAATTTAGACTTCTTCCGCGGACCAGCACCAGAGGAGTCTGCGGCACCGCGCTTGGCTTTGCCTTTGCCGTCCTGTGTACATAGGAATATATATTATTTGAGTCAGAATAAAGTTTTCCCGCAGAGATGTGCACGGCCGCACGACTGCACGAGCACAGTCCCTCGACACTAGACTTTCTATCACACTCACTTCTTCTAAGTCAGAGTCAGGCCAGTTCTCGTAAAATACCACGATCGTAGTACCAAAGTGTCATACGCTTTCATTTCTTGTACTCGGGATGAGTCTGTAAAATCAGAACCAGGCATAAGTCAACATCAGCTTGAGAGCTTGTTAGAGCCCACCGTCTGAGCCACTAATCACCTTAATCAAAGCGTCCCAAACCTCGGGACTGGCTGTAACTCTGTTCTGCTCGCTGTCCCATCCAAATCCCGACTGACTGGTCAGGAACTTGACTTCCTTCCAAGCTTTTTTTAACTGTAAATAGTACATACACGAGGCTAGTTAGCTGCAGCTACGATGCACAAGCAGGTCTACCGCTGTATGTCTGATGCTCACATTTTTAAAATGGTCTGTCACACGATTCACAGTCTTCGGTCCCCCAGCAGTGAGGATTTTCTCGAGTTCTATTGCAGCCTTCTGATGAGTCTGAGTCTGCAGGTGAAGTGCCAGGAAAAGAATAGATCACGTTAGATTTTAAAACGCGTCGTAGGGACTAGGGAAGCATGATTGTGTATTGTAGTAGAACTCACTTTAAAACCGGCTTCGCCATTCTCGCCATTGCGTTTGGCTTCTTCCAACACGCGCAGCAAAACTCGTCATCCTTGTCATGCCAGATACACTTCTCCTGCTTGACAACAGCAGGGGTCTTGGGAGCGGAAGGAGTCTTTGGAGCAGTTGCATTGCCATCGACTGAAGCCGAGCCAGAGGAAATAGGGGCGTCGGAAGGCACATAGGAAGTAGGTTGTGCGACTGCACCAGCTGTAGCCGCAGGAGTAGCTGTGATAGACGATGTCCCGCTCTCAACTTCTCTTTCTGCTGCATTCCTCACTCCCACCCTCTCGGCCGATACTTCCCACGTGCATTCCTTTCCTTTTCTTTTTCCTTTCTTTTCCTTTTTCTTTTCCTTTTCCCCGCTTGCTTCCCATTCTCTCCCGCTCGCTTCCGATTCCTCACGTGCTTTTCTCTGCTCTCGCTTTCCCACACCGTTGCCTAGCAACAGCGCGCGCTCAGATCACCTTCTCCCTGGTACTTAGCATTTTCTCTTGTTTTCTCATCGAATCACACCTTGCTTTCACTTGTCATAGCTCTTGCTATTACAGTAGCAGGAGCGGAGCGCGCGGGCGCTCGAGAGCCTTTGGAGGTGGCAGAGTTCTTGATGCGCGTCATGTTTGTAGAGCTGTCAACTGATGTATGCGAGGGGTGATAGTGGTACCAATCAATGACCAGCCTCAGACAGGCCTCAGAGGAGTCAGGAGAAAATTTGCCAGGGGAATGACGTGGATCGGTGGATTACAAGTCATGGTGTAATTTTTGAATTTTGTTGTGAGCAGAAGTCGAAGCGCCAGGACGAGCGCTTGCCAACCAGCTCCGAGCAGGATTTGGGAAGCGCCAAAATTTTGAGTGGAGGCGCTCTGAAAATTGGAAGCGCCGCGCCTGGCAAGCGCCGAACTGAACACCCCGGCGCTTGAGCCGGCGCCTCCGAAGCACGCGCTTCGGTGCGCTATTTTTGCTATATGGCGGCGCTTGGCCGGCGCCGCGAACTGAACAGGGCCTTACGCGTCCCGCCAGTGTCTTCCTTCTCTCCCACCAATACGCTCTCCCACACAAGGATCACTGCAAGAGCCACACAAGCGCACCTCCTCCACATCCACAGCGCGTTGCGGCACGCCTAGCACGCCATTCCCCGGCCATCCCCGTTTGGGAATCGGACGCCCCGACCCCGGGTCACGAAGATCAGCCCACCTGTCGTCCCGGAGAAGATGAGGACGTTTTCTTTCCCCCCCTCCCCCTCTTCTGCGCTCGGGTCACCAGCATCGTCCCTCGGTCAGCTCCTCTTCCGCATTCCGCCGCCCTCCCTCCGAATAGCCGACTTCCTCGGTCTCTGAAGATAGGGGCGGGCTGGAGAATCGTACCACTCCGCCCAACGGGAAATGAGGTCGAGCCTTCCACCAGCTTCCTTCGGGTTCGACCACGCCCAACAGGACAAGCATCTTGCCCCTGGTTACGCTCAGCTCCTGGCTGTTCCCTGCCCCTGCCCCTTCTGCTCACCCGACCGACTCTCCCGGTGTTTGGTGACGTGGCACTCCTCGAGCAAGACCGTCCTTCCCTGGCTCAGACACACGACCAAAGTGGGCCAGTGCCTGGGATGAGACGTCGCACGGGCAATCCAACGCCCCTGATCGTTCTTCTCCTGCTGGACAGGACTTCTCCTTCTCTCCCCTTCCTCGGGCGGATGGCTATATAACCCCCTCTCTCTCGCGCTTCTTTGCAATGAATCATCATCCAGTTCTCTCCACATACTTTCACCCGTCTGATAACTCTGAAGACCTTACTCCTTCGCACTCTTCCCCTTCTACATCTTTGAAGTCTACACCACTTTACTCCTCTACAGTCGCTCCCGTTACCATAGGGTTGATCAGTAGCAAGAACCCGAGACCCGCTCATCCAAGACTCCCGTCGCAACACACGCGCTTCGGGACGATCACATTCTGGGGGGCACGCCGTGGTCTATTGACGACTACCTTTACAAACACCTTAACACTTCTTTGTCGATGACATACCGCAGGAACCGTAGCCATTCTACCGAGTCCGCCGTTTCCCTCATACGCTACGAGGAAGATCACGCTAGCACCTCCACTACTGCGTCCACTGCCGAGCCCATCGAGGTTGACCCTGAGGAGCCTAGCACCCAAGCCTCCGAACCCGCTGAAACCACCCAAACTGCCGCTGAAGCCTTCCTTGAAGAAACCCCTTCTCTCATCGAACGCATCGAAAGCCTGTCGGATCACATTCGCAGACACCAGGCCAATGAGCAATCAGCTTCAGTCCTTCCCAATGCCGGAAGCTCCAGCTCTCGAGGGGACTCACCTCGAAATTGTCGACAGCAACGACGACACGTCCAGCCTTCTGAGCGAAGCGATTCGCCTCCTCGACGGAACCGAGGACGTGAGAACGATGGTGGTCGAGACTCCCGTGGCTACCGAGACGAGCCCTACGGAGGTTGGAGAGGCGACAATCGAAACAGACGAGGAGGAGGTTCCCACCGTCGGGGACCTTCCCGAGACTTCGATGAAACCGAGAGCCTCCTCGAGGCTTTGCTCCGCAGCATTCGTCCTGCCGACCGAGATGTTGTTGACCGACTCCGCTCCCGACTTGCAAACACGCGTCTGGGTCGCTAATAAACTATAAAGGGGAATTTCTCAGTCTGGGAACCGACACACTGCATCAGGTCAGTGCCGGCGCGGGGGCAGACTTCACGATTGGAAATGAGGACTTACCGAGCACTGGCTCATTTACCCCTGGCACTTGCCTCCCTACAGGCTACACAGAGCGAACCCATCCGCCCTGCAGAAGAGCACTCATCGAGTCAGCTCCACCCGAATCAAAAGGACAGTTCTGAGGACAACACCTCACCTCTCAAGTCCACCGTCCCGTCTGCTAGCCCTGGCTCCTTCTCCGAAACGATCGCCTCAACCTATAACGAAAAAACCAAAAAAATCAGCCTCCAGGTTCCAGTCTCGCTTCCGTCTCAAGAAAACAAAAAAAAAACCCACAAAAAAGACTCAGCTTCGAACCCTTTCCGAAACGAGCCTGTCGGCTCCACCGCTCCTAGCCAGAGCACCGCCCTCCCTTCGGGAGAATACCCCCCTCCGATCACTGATGAGGAGTCCGCCGAAATGTGGGACCGCCTGTTCGACCCCGGCACCGGAGACTCGTCCGAAGAGGGAGGCCGTGACCCTCCTGTCCCTACAATGGACGCAGTCTCCTGGATCTGGTTCCGGGTCGAAGAAGCAAGATTTGGTGTTGCTCGTGAGGGATGAGGTGTTGGATCACCTCACACCTGTGATGAGAGTTGGATAGGCTGGGAAAGGGCCTCCTGCTCTGGTTGGAGATTGTGGGTCTGCTTCGGTGGAAGATGAGGAGTCTGCGCCGGTGGGATCTCGGGAAACTGCTGCGGTGGAAGCCGGGGATCTGCCGCGGTGGGGAAGGGAGAGGTGAGGAAACTGCCTGCGGTGGAGGTTGGGGTACGCGGTTCTGCTGCGGTGGAATATGGGAGCGCTGCGGCGGTGGGAGATGTTGGCTCTGCTGCAGTGGGAGCTGTCGGATCTGCTGCGGCGGGACATAGTGAGGCAGTCCAAAGGTATGCTGCTGCGGTGGGAAGTGGTTGGAGCGAGAGAGGACATGATGCTGCTGCTGTCCGGGCAGCTGGTGCTGGCGGCTCGAGAGCTGCTGCGGCTGACGGCAGATCAAGTCATCTGCGTTCGCGGAGGGCCCCCTGAGGCGTTGCAGCTGCGGCAGCGGCTGCCGTTGCGGTTTCTGGTGCTGTTGCGGGGCGCGGGGCTGGTGCTCGTGGGGAGAGGCGTCAAAAGAAAGGCTGTCATCAATTTTTTATTCCGCATTCCACAGGTCCCGGAATGCGGAATTTCGCCGGATTTCGCAACATTCCGGGACTCTCCTCTGCAGTCCCAGGATCACATAGATATGAATCCAAATCGACCTTTTCTCATACAGAGGCTTCATGCAGGGTCTCCCGAGCTATGGATAGCTCAATTTATGGCTGAAATCCGTCTATTGTCGTGTCTTCGAGGCTCAAATGAGCCCCTGAGACCACCCGAGTGGGGTTTCTCATACATGAAACTCGGTCATGGAGTCTCAGTGATAGATGAGACCCCAAATGAGAGTCTTCATCACGTGACCCCGGAATCTCCCGGAATCCGGCGGAATTCCGGGGAAGTGAGCTAGTTCGGCCACAGATTCCGCATTCCGCACTTTTTGGCGTGGGTTGCCAATGAAGATTCCGGATTCCGCATCATTCCCCACCGGAAATTCCGGCTACCGGCGAATAGCCAGAAATTCTAAAATTCCCATAATTTCAATTCCGGCTCCGGGAAACCCGGAATTTGCTACGGAATCCGGCTAAATTCCGGGAACCCGATTCCGGGGCGAGCTCCGTGCTCATCCTTAGGCGTACCTCGACCGCTGTTGCTGGAGAATGTGCGGGTGGGGAAGCTGCGGCTGATGAAGGTGGGGATGGGACGGCTGCGGAGGGGGGTGCTGCTGTCGCTGAGGGAGCTGCTGCTGAGGGGCGGGAAGGTGCCGCATTTGCTGGCGCTGCTGCTGCTGAAGGACGTGATTCCGCCTCCGATGGTGTGAGCGGTTTGAGAGGGTGCCGTCCTCGAGACCTCGACTTCAACCTTGATCTTGATGCCTTCTACGATGCCCGCTCTCCGCATCGGGTTGCGCCCCTGACAGTTGGGAAGGGAAGAGTTGTCAGAACCAAATCCCAGAGAATGTGCAATGAGGTTGGGAGCGGGCCACGAAAGCGGACAGGGGGCCGCCGAGCGTGGACAGAGGGCCACATGATGCGGACAGAGGGCCACCGAAGGCGGGCAAGATCGAGAAACCGAAGATATGGAAGGAATGTACACTCAAAGAGTCCAGTCGTTTGGAGAGAGCATCGGAAGACCGGTTGTAGATTCGTCTGGGCCTGACGATCGCCACCGCTGGCTGCACCGGAGGGTCAGGAACAAAGGGAAGGAAAGCTTGCTGAGGAAAAGGGGATGGCGATCGTTCTGTACAAACGGAAGGGCCGGGCGACTGAGGCGGTTGAAATCTGTGTGGAGGGGGAACTGGCTGTCGTCCCTGTTCAACGTGATTCTGCAACACCGGACGAAAAGCAGGAGGAACTTCGACACCGTGAGGGCCAATGAAAATGTCGCCCACCGTGCAACCGAGTTGCTGTGCCAGTAATGCCTTGTCAGCCTGTATGAACTCGCAATCGAACCTGGCCTTTTCAACGTCACCAAACTCGTCGATATCGATCCAGGTGCATTTCCTAATCACATACCCCCGTTTTTTTTATGTTAAGGTGAATACGAGTGTCGATGATGTCGTGGACGTCCCATCCACAGCCGTCATCGAAGGGGTTGACAGTCTGTGCAGTCGCTGCGGAAGGTGTGGGGTTCTTGCGCTGGCGGCTCGGAGCCTTTTTCGGCGTAGATTTCGGCTTCGGCTTCGCCGTCGAGGTTTTCTAGCGTGTTACCATGCTTGCAAAAGGGCAGAATCGAGTAGATCGTATACAGGAAGGGGCGGAGGGGGCCGGGATCTATGTTAGGACAGGCACTTGCTTTTATGTTTTCAGACCGCTGTTGTGCCGTACAGCAAGCGGCGGGATGTTCTCTCTACCGCACTTTCAAACTGGAATCTGGTTCAACGGACGGTTTATCCTGTTCATGTACTAGAGCTGTTGTCCCTTCTGTCCAACCAACGACGAACCTCATGAGCAATCTGAACGCAATACCACTCTGCATGTTACGAACACGAATATGGAGTCTAGTTTGTAGGCTACAGCAGCTGCAGGAATTCGACACTGCTCATTCATGCGCAGATGTATGTTCAGACAGCGTATTGCAAGTTCGCTGTACCGCAATCCCCTACCTCCCCCCCCCCCCCCCCCCCCATGCACGCATATCTCAGAAGAGTACCGGCGGGAAGTGATATGCATGGACAGGTAATAGAACAACCGCAGAAGTTACAACTTGTACATGACCGATCGGCGATTGCAAAGACATGTCCCGGGCTTGGAACGTTGATCAGAACTTCCCATACAAAACTCTAACCTTCGGAGATCTCATTAGGGCTATTCACGCGTAAGCCTTTTTCTCACTTTCTTTCACTTTGCTCCGCTTTTCTTCGCCAAAACCCTCCGGGAACCAGCATTCGCCCAGAATCCCAAAAAAAAACGCAGTCTTCCCATCGTAGCACAGCACCCCGACCACGATAATACATATGTGTATATTCACTCTGGAATGCTTTGAAAGTTCTATTGTGGGTGTGGATCAGGTCTTATCTTTTCCTCTCAGGTCGCGACGAAGACGTGGTGACACCCGGATGAAGATCGGCCTAGTGAATGTTGCATTCAATATCTACAATAAAGAATCCTGAGTCGGTTTCGGCGTCGAACGAACGGCCTGTGACGATCATCGTTCGGAGTCGCGGAGACGAGGATTGTTTGGGACGTCCAAAGGAGAATACGGATATTCTTGAGAAGAACAGACGGGTTGAGGAACAGCTGAACGTGTCAGTACGTACGGTGCTTCCATGGACCTGCGTGGAAATAACATACGGATGAATCGGGTCTGAATACACTGCACGTTGAAGGTGAACGATAGTAGACAGTCTACCGTGTGCCTCTCGTATACCCTCATAGCCTTCGAGGTATAATGACCACGGGGTGGTAAGATGCAGATGCTTCTGGGAATAGAAGCCACCTCGAAATTGCGTGCGAGGGCGGCGAGGCACTGATGCAGGCGGACATCGTCGACGTGAAAGTGCAGATGCCGATATAGTATGAGCAGGACTATTTTGTGGAAGTATCGGCAGGCAACCATAACGGACGGAAGATCACTATTGTCGATGTAGCCAAGGATAAGTAGCCACATTTCGCTTGGAATACGTCGTCTGGTGCGTCGAACTTGAGGGACCTGCACGGTACGGTATGTCTGGAAATTCATGTCGAAATATGCATAGACTGGCGTGGGATAATAGTTCGTTCAGCAGCAGCTGTAATGTACGGTCGCTGGTCCTGACCTATATAGGCTCCAGGCTGGACAGGATTGCCACCTGACAGTCACTGAGTCACCCATACACGTCTGGCCGTGACACGTCACAACTAATAAATCATATGCATCTTAATCGGTACCTCGAGGGGCGTACGGCTGCAGCTCGTATGTTACCGATCGCCTTTGCAAGACAACAGCGATGAAGGGGGGCGGGGGCTGCCGGCAGTTGCCGTTCCCAGACCTCATCACGCCTGCGCTTTCATATCAGACATCAGTTATCACTGATTGCCTCAAAAATATTACGTGATTTTATCTGCCTATCTCCGCCTCACGTGGTAGGACCATTACTCACCATTTGGTCACGTGTGAGCCCGGACTTATGGAGAGACTGAATCAGCAGTACACAGTCACGCACTCACACCGACCACCGCAACCATAGTCCATATGATATAGCCATCTATCTTTCATTTCACGCACACAAAGGTTTGAAGAGAAGCTGAATAGAAGATGCAGATACATTCACCGTTAGAGGTGCTGTTGGACTGCTCGAGAATATTCAAAGATGAAGGCATCCACTGGCGTCGTTTTTTCTTTCTTTCTTTTTTCTTTTTTTCTTCTTTCCGAGTCCCGACAAGGTCCAAGATAATTGAAGAGGAACCACAGGTGCACAAGAGCGAACTCGAAATTTTGACCGCGCTTCACACACATATTCAATGTTGGGTCTTCACACTTACTGATACTATCCATTATACACGCTTGCCAACATAACCACCAAAGCATTTAATTCAACTTCAAGGAGCAATTTAAGGCTGGCGCAGCTGTCCTGATGTAGCCCTTTATTGAAGTCTTCGAGTTTTCAAGAATCAAGTCCTAACTTTTCGTTTTGAAATTTGAATGAGAAATTCAGTTCACTTTCAACTTTCGCGAGCAGTTGAAGCTTGAAGGGTGGCTGCGCCACCCTGATGCTGCTTCCTTTCTCACAATTCAATTCTTCAAGTGCCAACCTTCTTGCAATTGTTCCCAAAAATGTACAGGACGCTACCTGATACCTCCACGGTTAAATAGAATTTATGGTTTCAAAAAAGGTCTGTAAAGGCAAGAGAACTCCGTCTCTGCATGGGCGCGGGTAGATCCTGCATATGATTATCGTTAAGATTTCTCTAAGATCACAGCACCCAATCCCTAATCCCGTGCGGGTCACTGAAGTCTGGGGGAGACTCTTGATCTTCAGTCAAGGTCACTATTCACGTTGCCTGGCTGAACGACAGGAAGTTGCAAGAACATGCGTTTGCGTATTCGTACGACCTCATAAAGGACGTTTGATTTCGCACTTCGGAAGCGTGGGACACCTGTAGCGAGCACATTTAAGGTTTAAAAGTGGCGAAGTCGCGCTGCATTGCGGTGGCACGTTGAAAGCAGTTAGGCCAAGATACTTCACGGTACTGTCGTCTTTGATGATTTCCGACGCACAATCAGGAGTCGCCACACGCGATGTAAGTTAATGAAAATTGAGGGAGAAGCAATCGTAATCAAGCAGAATTGTACGGAAGCGTATGACGGCCGCAGGTCACCAAAGGAAAGAACGGAAAAAATCGCAAGGAATAGCAGTCATGAAGCACAGACAACGAAGAAGTGCAGAGGCGGAATCCGGTCGCGTGCTCAATGGTCGTCGTCGACATTGAAAGGATTGTATCTGTTTCCCACCATCAAACGCTGGAAGGAGATGATGTTGATCTTTCTCCTTTCTCTGTTCCCACTGCTATTGTTCCGTTCCGTTCCGATCCGTTCCGATCCGTTCTGTCCTCTCGCTTCCTCTCTCTTTTCCTGCTCACTCTTCTCTCGCGACGTGATCCACTGCACTGCCGAATGGCAACAGCATCTCTCTGACTCGACTTCACTCTGTTGTACTCAACTTCTATCTCTGGCTCACCATTCAACTATCCTCTTCTTTCATCACTTCTGGTCAGCACCGTCTGCACTACAGTAGAGGTAAGTGACGGTAACCTTACCGTTACAGTGAATCAGTACCGAGGGTCGATGTTGGGGTAGCATTCACGGTCGTCTGGTTGAAAGTGCCAATGTAGGTGCTTTCACCGGATGGGGACGTGTCCTGCTCGATTGCCAAAGAGCGCTCAGCAATGTCAAGGCTCTGCGTTGAGGTGGCGGGTCCGGTTTCCTGAGCTGGGACGGGAAGCGGAGCCGGGTGCAGAGGAGCCACGGGCTGGGAACGTTGGCTGAAGTGTGTCGATCCGTCGCTTTCTTCCGAGCCGCTGACGTGCCCGAGATCGTCAGTGTCCTCGATGAAATCTTGCATTCCAGGAGAGGGAGGAACTTCCGCCTCTACGTCTTCGTTCTCTTCGTTGGGGGTTGCGCTGCCATGGGAAGCAAGGGACTCGGCGTCTGAGATAGTGACCTGGTCCTTGACCAGAGTCTTCCCCAGACTTTCGTGATCTTCTGAGACCCCTCCACGTGCCCCGGATAAACGTTCCAACATTTCTCATATTACAATACAAATTATTTTATTCGCGAAATGGAAGCGGAGATTGCGCGGGTTACCGGATCCCTCATAACCCCTGTTTAAGCCGACGTTCTTTCCCAGAGGAAGGGGGAAGGGGAGTCTTCGACGACTTGAACAGGAAAGAATCACGCCCCATGGCATCCTCAATACCCAGCCCCCCAATCGACTTGTTCGGAGTGCTGCCTGCCAAACTCTTCTCGCTTCCCATGCGTTCAGGGTGTGCTGCCTCCTCTCTGGTGAGTTTCTACTGTATGATCACTTCTCCGGCTAGTACGCGCAAATATATCACTGCGTTTCCCAACCATGTCTGACCGTCTACCTCCGCAGTATGACTGACCTTCGACTCGTTGGGGTTGTTCTGTATTGTTGCATATCTACGTGCTGATCGCTGACCGGGTTCCCGGATCCCTTTCCATACCTCACAGCTCAACGTTTAGGACTTTTGACCCTACAACCTTAAGAGCCACTTGTTGACCTGCTTTTAGTTCTCGTCTCTCTCTCTCTCTCTTCTCTTTATACAAGCAGGCCGGGCGTTCAGGATTATTCCGCAAGGCTGGAAGCGAGGGGGCAAGGAGGACGATGCTCCGGGCAGCCGGCCATAACAACAGCGGAGCAACGATGTCGAGGAAGACGAAGATGACGTCGACGACGACACGACTCCTTCCTGCTGCTGTCGATTCGGCGAAGATGAGGTTACAGTCGGACATGTATCGAATGAGTGCATGGGTCGCGGAAGGCACAGCGAAGCTGGTGGCCAGTCTGATTACTTATCCACACGAAGTGAGTGGTTGGAACCGCATACATACTCATGGAGCGTGCACCGCGGTTGACTGAGCCAATCTTTTTTTTGTGAAAGGTCCTCTGGACAAGATTGCGGCAAGAAGCCCTTGCAGAGTCGCGGACAACGGCTCCAATCTTGATATTGCAGCGGTAGATCTCTGCAACCGGCGGGTGACGCTGTCCCTGTTCGTTCTAAACTTCGCGTCCTAAGCAAAGGAAGGACCGCCGACCTCAATCTTCTTGTCGCACAGCGGGTCTCCCTCCTACTTCTACTTCACCCTCACCACCACAACCGTCGTCACCGCCCAATCCTCCAGTGGCGAGTTTGACGTGCCTTTCGCAGAACAACGACACTTCCGCACGAGCAGTGAGAGGAATCCCTTCTTGCCGCAGCAGGCATCGACGACTCCCACGTACTCACTTCTCAGCGGCCCACCACACTGTTCGCCCGCATCCGTCCCGCCAAGGCCCGTATCGATCAGTCGATTTCCCTTGTGAGTAACCGCTCTTATGCACGGACACATCGAACTCCTATGCTGAATTCATATGCAGTTATCCGTTTGTTCTAGCCACAAGGTGAGAGTTCTGGCTCAGTACCCAGTTAAGTCAGGCTTGCTCACGTTTCAGCAGATCTTAAACATGTCGGACATCCACGATCTGTATGGTTACCGTCCCCCGCGGGTGGAAGGCAAGCTGTTCAGGTGGTACTCGGGTTGTGGCAAACCCCCTCGCAAGCCAGTCCAGCGGGACTCAATTGGGGAACCCGGTGATTCTCCCGCCAACCCCATCATCATCGACGACGAGCCAGGCGACACTGCGGCGAACCCCATCGTCGTTGATTAGGACATAGTGTCATTTCGACAACCGCCGGAGCGAACGGTAGTGATGCTGTTGAAGACGTCTGCGCAATGATCATCGGCAGTTGCGTCAATGAAACCCTTTCTCTTACATCAATAGGAAACCTAGAACAAGCTAATCCTGAAGTGACACATGTGAGAAGGTCAAGGAGGGATTGAAATGGATTGCATGTGATGGTGATTTGAGTGGGTCTTTCTTAAAAGAAGGGGTTGGAAGGAAGTCTTCAGAACGGCGCCAAGCTGTGTTGATATAACAGATGCTGAAGGTGTTTGAGTCACGTTTAGCCATCGTGGCGTACTCGCTTACCAGCGCGTTGGGAAGGAGTGGGCGTGACTGGTCGAGGCACAGCCGCGGGAACCTTGGAACCGTCATCGCTGGGATTCATGTCCTGCCCTTTTGACGCAGCTGGCTCCGGGGTGCTGGGGGTTGTAGTCGCCGGGGCTTGTCGAGCTGCTCTCGCCTGCCGAATGCGCTCTGCTCGGTCGTCCGTGGTGGAAGACACGACGCCCAAAGCTTGGAGAAGTGGGGTTGGGGCGGGACCGAGGAGGGAGATTCGCGTAAGGGCGGTTTCGAAGGTGGGACCACCAGTTTCCTTGATGATGGTGCAGTCGAAGCTAATCAGATTTCGAGGGCCAGGGGTTGTCCACACGGCGTACTTGGGCGTTTCGGGGAACGCCGCATTGATTGTCCACGTCTGCCATTGATGCGTCTTGTTCAGGTAGGTTTGACCTTTGATCACGACTGACTTGCGATCCGCCGAAGTTGTGTGTATAACCCCGATTCCGGTCAAGGATACGGGGCCCGGTGGGAGGGTGGCTCCGCCTTCAGATCCTAAGGTAGAGATGGAGAGAGAAGGTGTTGGCAAAAGGGTAAGATGCAGCTCGCAATTGAACTTACCATCAAGTTCATCCGGAATTTGTCGCAGGCCACTGATATCAGGCAATCCGAGGCGTAGCGGATGGGTGGCGAAGGGAACGTTCACGAGGATGTAAACCCCCTGTTCCGGGACGTCGCGAGCCCAACAGTTGAGGGCGACCTTGTGAATTTGCCCATGGGCGTCGTCGAATGTGCAATCAATGTCGTGCACACAGTTTTCCGATTTCGCTGCACCCAGGATGATGTCCGCCGACAGGGCCAAGTGGGTGACCCACTTTGTGTTCTTGGTCGCAGAATTGGCTGAAGGGGATGAGGACATGGCGAAGGTGAAGGAATGCAGGGATGCGGATGTTGGTGGACCAGGAGGTCGGCGCATTTATAGGCCAGCTAGGACTTGTCCTACCACTGGAAGGGTCCGGAGGGGCGAAGCGCGTGTTACGAGGTCATCGGAGAGTAGGATGATGCTGAAGTTCGCAGCCGGATAGCAGTTGAGGGTGAAGACGAAGCCAGTATCAGCACTGTTTCGGGCGGGGCGTATTGCGCACCCACAGCTCAACCCCACGAAACAACGGTGGGAAGCGTCTTGGACATTGGATGTAAAACGCACTTGCTGGACCATGACGGAGGGACTGCTCAACCTCGACGTACACGGGTAGTGTCAAGGCACTGAACCTCAGGTCGGGTCTGCAGAACGTCCATAGTCGAGCGTCAAGGTCGGAGAAGGAACGCCTTAACCCGCAGATAGAGAAAGTGGAGCAGCGGGTGGGGTGTTGATGGTAGGAGCAAGTGAGAGCAGCAATCGGGATGGGTAGGAAGACATCATGGGGAAATGAAGGTTGAGTAAAATGTGACGAAGAGCGGGGAGCGCAGGAGAAGAAATCGGTAGGGATTTGGCCAAGAGGTACCGCAGCAGGCCACCGCAACAAGTAAAAAGAGATGATGGGGAAAGGAGAGAGGGGAAAGAGGCCAAGAGGTAGGAAGCGCGGGGAGTGCAGGGAAAAGAATGGTAGACGACTTGACCAAGAGTTGGCACAGCAAGCCAGTGCAGTAGCAAGAAAACATCATGGGGAAACGAGGGAGGGGAACACCGCCCAAGAAGCAGGAAGCGCGGGGAATGCAGGCCAAGAATGGTACACGACTTGACCAAGAGTTGGCACAGCAAGCCAGTGCAGCAGCAAGAAAAGATTATGGGGAAACGAGGGAGGGGAGTGGGGAAGACAGGTTAAGAGACAGGAAGCGCAGGCGCGCGGGGAGCGCACGAATAAAAAATAAAAAAAAATAAAAAAAAAAAAAAAAAAAAAAAAAAAAAAAAAAAAAAAAAAAAAGACGATATACGACCTGGCCAAGAGGGGCCGCAGCAAGCCATTGGGAGGAGGAAGAATAGCTCATGCTGGGGAAATGGGGAGGGAGAGAGATGCCCAGCTCTTTTTTTCTACCTTCCAGCGTTCCAGGGTTCCACAGCCGTCCAGTCAGCTCGGCCAGCAGTCCGAATGAAGACGAGGATACCAGGGGGAGGTGAGGGATGTGGAAATGAGAGGTGAGAGAAGGAGTGGTCCATGCAATGAGAACCTGCAGAGTTGATATCATCAGGAAGCCCCTCAACAACAATTCACTGACTATGTTGCCCTCTTCTCCACTCTTCCTGTATCGTAACGGTAGCAAGTCCTAGCGGGTAAGACTCTGAAAGGGTGTCGTCGACTGACCCGTACGACATGCACCTATATTTCGAAGGGCGCATCGACTTCACACCTTCGAATCCCACTGAGATTGGTCTCGTTGGTATTTGATCGCCAAGCGTAATACTTCTCATGCGGCCATAGCCTCGAGTAGTTGTTTCCCGCCAGTGTCCCTGCCAATCCGACCAGGCTTCGATGATGTCCACATATGCCATCTTCTTTGGAAGAGATCGAGTGTGAGGAAAGATTCTGCATGGACGGGGGCAGCAGGTACGGAGTCGATGAGCGCTTCAGTAGAAAAAGAAGGAGCGTCAATGAGAAGGGGTCAACAGTTACGCAACGAGGATCAAACTCACTGAAGCATTGACCCTTAATCGAACACGCCAGGCATCAGAAGATAGCCTAGGTCGACGAAGATGGTACCGATCTTGAGACGTTGAACCCTCGACCAGGTGGTCGCGTAAGGAGCAAGGTGGGCGAACAATTCTCGCGCCAGCACCAGAACATCCCTCGAATCCATTGGATCAACGTCGTAAAGGTAGCTGTGATCCTCGTCGGAACTGTCGTCCATGTCGCTGATGGCGGTGGAACCCTCGGAGGGTGCTTCTGAAGGAGTGCCACCACGAGAGACGTGTGGAACGGAATCCAGCGTATCCTTCCGCTTGGTGGGAATTGAAGGTCGCCGAGTTATCTCCCGCTTGGCGGGATCCGAAGAATGGCTCGCCCTTGGCACGGTGGGAATCGGAGGTTCCTGGGTCGCGTTGGGCTGGGTGGGCCCCGGGGGTTCATCGTGTGCCTCAGCGTTGGTGGGAACGTCAGGATGCTGCTCCGGTGCGTCCATGACGTCAAAAGTCTGGAAGAAGGGCTGGAAGATACTGAAAGAAGGGAAGGCAGTGGTGCGATAAGGAGTGGAGCGGAGAAAAGGCGAAGAACGGGTGGGAAGGGTCAGTGAGGTACGCGCGGGTGAGATTATGGGACGTACTTATACGTACGTGGGAAGACACCGAAGCCGCACATGACCGCAGGACGTTTTCCTTATCGATGTTGGAGATGGCGAGACAGAGGAAATGAACGTCTGTAACGAGAGACCGCTCTGAGAGACCGATATGAGGTACGATTGAGAACCCTGGGAAAGGCATGGTGCATGATGGGGGACCAGCGAGGCTCACAAGGGTATGGGATGCAGCCGGGGCAATGGCCCCGAGGAAATGGTGTAATAGTGATCAGAAGCAGGAAGAGTCAGAACCGAAGCAGCCGCGGGGATCCCCAAAGGCTGGGGTCGGGAACATCTCAAACTTGATGGACAAGGTCGCCGAATGAGCTCGTTGGCATTAGGGCAGGGTTGCAACAGGCTGGAAAGACCCGGCAACGGGGTACATCCCAGAAGAGGGTACAAGGTCGGTGAGGCAACAGCGGCGAGTCGGAAGAGGACAGATCACGGGCGGAATCGTCATGCGATCGCTACGAATGGTTTCCGGCGACATTCATAAAGGAATTCCAGGCCATTGGATCTGTAAACACGAGGCAAGGCTGCCGTCAGTCAGTGTTGAAGACGAAGACGTGTCCGTCATGTACTTACCCGTGTTTGGCATACCTTCGAACATGCAATTGCCCGAAGGATTGGAAGAGGCAGGGAGTTGGCCAGCTGAAGGTGAGTTGATGTCGAAATGGTGGCGGGGTGGGGGCGTCGATGGAGGACCTGGGGCGACTGGCAAAGTGAAGTCTGCATGGAAGGCGAAGTTGTTGTGTTGAGAAGGATGACCGAAGCTAGGGGCCTGGGGGATCGGAGATTGTTGATGGAATTGAGAGTAGAACGGGGCCGAGGGGGATTGCTGTTGCGTTGGGGAGCGGTGATAGGGATTGGATTGAGACTGACGTTGACTCTTGCCTTGACCCACACTACTTTGGCGGTCCATAGATCGAAGGGGGGAGGCGTGGACGGAATCGGAGGACGCATCGCGGGACGGCATGGAAAGGGCTTGCGCCAGCTTTCCTAGAATGCTGAGGATGTGGGCACTGTTCTGAACAGGGGGGGCCTCAGGGGTAGCAGCGTCACTTCCCAAGGTGGCCGGGTCGCCTCCTAAGGCGGCGAATATGGCTTCAAACTTGCCATCCGAAGTTGGCGGGCGAGGAATGACGGGGGATTGTTGAGCACCGATGCGGGCGGCCTGCTGCAATAATTGCATAAGCTGAGGTAGTGTCAAGGTGATTGTATCCATATGGAAGGGACGAGTCGGGCTCGGAGTGGAAGCGAGAATTTCGGTGAAAGTAAGGGGAGAATGTAAGCCATTGAGAAAGGTGATGTCTAAGGATGCTGTGTATATATATCCATTCTTTGGCCCAGTACACCGTACACCAGTGCTTGAAGAAAAAAAGAAGAAGCAGAAGGAGAAGATGAACGAGGAAAGCGGAGAAATAAGAACAGGGCAGTAGCGCAACAGCATAAGAGCAGAATAGCAAGTAGAATAGCAGTTAGCAGAACAGAGCGAAATGCGAAAATCAAATGTGCAAAAAAAAAGAAAAAGAAGAAAGAAAAAAAACGCCAGCGGGCAGCGGCGCAGCGGGCCGCAGGGGTAATGGCATGCATAGTCTTGGGATGTATGTGTTGCACATGAATGCCGTAATATAAAGAGCAATTGGCATATTCCACCCATCTACGAGTTCGCAAGAGGCCAATCATGCACACTTATGCGGTTTTTATTATTGTTCTCTTATTCCAAGAACTATCATGCATATGTGGGGTGTCTGAGTGTGAACCAGTTCAGGCAGGCTTGAGGCTGCTTGCGGGCTGAGCGCTGAGCGCTGAGCGCAGGAGGGCATTGAGGATGATTATTAATGATTGATCGTACATATGTAGTTGATCCCCACATAATATTTCAGGCATCAGGCATACATCAGGCATCAGGCATCAGGCATCAGGAACGAGATCTGAGATATGAGAGATGAGAGAAGAGAATACATAGAAATTTGAGATATGAGATGCCTCCAGAATAGCAAAGCATGTTAGCCCCGCATTCTTCCATGAGGAATGAGGCAACGCCAGCAGTCCCACGCCACCACAAACCAAAGTTGACCAGTAAAGGTCGAAGAGTGGGGTTATCGTCGCCATTCTCTCCTTCGCGTGAGGACAGCATGAGAGGCCAGAGTGTGCTGTCGAATCGGGGGGACGTTGGTGAGGGAGGTAGCCAAACGAACTCCAGGGCCTTATGAGGGAGTGAGGTCGAATGAGTAGTGAGTGGAGTGGTCGAGAACGCTGTGGCCGCAAGATCATCGACCCTACACTAACATGGCCTTGGTTTCCGACAACCTACTGCAGCGCGCGGTTGCGTTCAGTCATGAGCGCTGGCAGCGGCAACTCGACACACGAGGCAAGGTCATGCCGTCGGTGGCACCACCCCTTTCGTCAATCATGCAGTTCAGGTGGACACCCCCTCAACTTGATGCCGAAGTCATTACCCAACACAACAGCGACGTAGCGGCCTTGAATCCAAAGGAATGGCATCATCATCTACTCGGCCTCAGTCGCGACGTTCACAGAGAGTACGAAAAGGCCCTCGATTTCGATTCGGATGTCTTCCACTTCGCCCGTCCAAACGCGGAAGATATCCCGGGCGAGAAGATGTTCGACGAGTATCGCAGCACCACGTACGAGCTGGCAACATTTGAAACGTTCCAAAGGCGCTTTGAACTTCTCACGAAAGGTGTATTGGCAGGCCTCACCTTCCAGAACGCGGTGGTGGCTGGAGGAATAGTGCTTGCTTGTCTGTTGCACCAAGCTGGCAATTCCGACAAGTATAGTGGCTCTGATGTCGAGTGAGTCGACTCAAGGCGAGCCGCATTTCTTCCGATTGCTGATCAATCTACTCAGTATCTTCCTCTTGGGAGATACTCCTCACGAAGGGATCGCGCAAGCTCGTCGGATCGAAGAGACATTGAAGTCGAATGTTCCTAACTTCAGCAGCACGTATGGCGTTAAAAGAACGATCAACACTATCACGTTTAGGCCCACACCGGCAGCGGTGGTCGACGGTTACCGAAGCGTTCAAATCGTTACGACTCTGTATTCCAATGTCGCGCACGTCATCTCCTTGTTCGACCTTGGGCCCGTATCGGTCGCTTACGACGGGGAGGAAGTATGGTTCAGCCCTCGCGCCTTGTGGTCGATATCAACGGCATACACCCACATGACAGATGCTATTCGTGGCAGCTCGGCATCACGCATACTCAAGTACGTTCCTCGCCTTATGTACCGTCTTGCTTTCTCACTCACCTACACGGATCCTTTGCAGATACTCTCAGCGTGGATTCGGTCTCTATTTCCAAGATGGCGAATCTGGGAACGGCATCCGGCACATGATTGGTAAACAGGCCGACCATGTCATGGCCAACGTGGTCGACATGAAGGTCGCATTCGGGGTATCAAAACTCCAGCCACACATGTTTGGACACCTGTTGCGTTGGGTGGAGGAGGGCCAGGAGCAGCAGTGGACACATTCTGGCATTGCGCTTGCCCGGCTAGCCACAGTGTGGGCCCTAGCCTGCGGAAACCCTGAAGCAGAGGAGGCGGTGATCCGCAACGTGCACAGTAGCGGAGCATTATATGGTTTATACTGCGAGTGAGTGCAGCGATGACCACAGTTCCACTGCATGCCGTGTATTGACCAAGCTCTCTGCGTAGTCCCACATCCATGACAAGTGCAGACGAGGTGGAAAAGAATGCGGAAGCCCTATCAAAGATGGTGAGTAGTTGTACGATCATCCGCGTGCCCAAGGCCGGGAGCTAAAGGGCTGCATCTTTCCAGGGCCTGCTGCCCCACGCGGAGTTGCACTACGGGATTGCGGAAAAGCTAGGTATTGCAGGTGGACTCGTCCAACACTATCCATCCCTCGACGAAGCTATCTCGGCGCGTATGCGGGTGAACGTGGTAAGTCGGCACGTATCGAGAGATGTCCTTGAATATTAGTGACCCATTTGATGTTCGCAGATTCTTCCGATTGGATTTTGCGATGCGATGAACCAGGTATCGCCGAAATCAGTGAAGAGGATCGATCCGATTGCGACGTGCACAGATGAAGCGGGAAACGCCTTCGAACTGTGCGTCTGGATAGTCTCCCTCAATGGCGACTGGATCACAACTTCACAGGGACCTGCGACGGGCCTAGTCCGATTCCTGAAGAAGGCAGCGGCGTTGACGAGCTGGGCAATCGACACGGTCGACTCAGGTGCCCCTTGGAAGTGCATCAAGTATGGGAAGACGTTGCTATCCATCATGGAGAACGACATCGACGCAGCATTCATTGATGCTGACCATTTCTACAAATGGTTGGAATCTAAAGCTTAGACATCTCTTTTCTCATAGCTTGTAGTTCGCATTCATCATCGTGTGTTAGAGTCGAGAAATTGATCCGCAAGGCCTGATGAAAAGGCATTACGGGTTAACGGGTTGCCGTCCGTCCGTCGCATGATTTCGTAAGAGAAGAAGACTTAGAAGGCGACCACAATCAATCAGTCAGGAAGAATGAGATGCTTAGTGGCGTGAGAAACCTTCAAATTTCGGCGTTCCGGAGTGCCCAATAGCGTACAAATTCCCCAATGGTGTGGTGTGCCTCTGCAGAGTACTTCCGATACATGTAGGACTGTTTATACTCGTCGCTGCGCAGAAACGCAAGCAGAAGGTTTGCCCCATCCCTCAGATCATCTTCCGAGAACCCAGATGCTGACACGAAGGGCGTGTCCCACCCCTTGCTCCTCATTCTCCGAGCGACCAAAACTGCCGCGGAGGCCAGCTCCTTGGGGTACCATGCGGCAAAACATGCTTGAGAGATGGTCGTGTCGACGATGACGAGTGCGATCCGCAAAGAGAAAGGTTCGAAGCCGTTTGCCACTGCGATACGCCCGACCCAAAAAGGGGGAGGGACGTATCCACTTAGTCGGTAGTCCAGAGTGACTAGGATCCGAGCTTCTTCGTCGATCATACGTCTACGTGTGCGGCCTCGATCGTCGATAAACCGAGCGAAGTGACGGAGTTGGTAGTCGTGCACGCCGAGCTGCCCTTCCACCTTGGTCGCGAGCCAAAGGCTTGTTAAGCCAGAGTGGTACGGACTAGTTGTTGGACCGGCTCCAGACGAAA